>SGPM01000391.1:0-19000 GCA_004802725.1 Antrodiella citrinella
GGGAATGAGTAGAAGGGAGTAGAAGAAGTCCGATGCACCGTAGAATCGAATCGAAGGGGTCCGATGCACCGTAGAATCGTATAGGAAGGGTCCGACGTATCATAGAATTGACTCGAAGAGGTCCGAAGTGCCGCGGAATAATGCTAAAATGGTCTCCTATGGGCGTATCCGGTACCAGCGAGCCGTGGGTCTCATCAACGGTCATCAAGCAGAGATCATGCTTCGCGATGAATCCACAGTTTAGAGCGAACCAAGTTTCTAATTCGAATCGTCAGACTGTTGCCATTGCTCCATGGAGATGATGTGATTTTGAGCAGCCGACGTGGTACAAAAGGATTGTAAGAATGAAGGTCAGTTCCTCAGCTAAGCATCCCACTTCGTTCCAACTCACCTGTCATTCCTTTGTCCTTCCCCGCTACTGTCCAACATGTTCTTCACCAAAGCCGCAATCCCCGCCCTCGCCATTTTGGGTCTTGCCACAACCGTCCTCGCCAGTCCTAACCCAATCACTGTGACTGATGTGGTCGTCCCCACCATCCCCATAGACGTTTCCGTCCCCATAGACATTGCGGATGGCGCTGTTAGCCCTACATTGTTCAGGCGTGACGACCTCGTCCTCAGCGCCGTTCAGGGTGTTGTTGACAACGTCGCTCCCTTGGTTAGCAACTTGAGTAAGTGATGCCCTCAAGTACATGTTTGTATTATACTTACGTACTACTTTGATCTCAGCCAAGGCCGTCAGCGTCACTGATATCAACGCAGCTGTCGAATCTATTGTTGACCTTTTGGTCAACGCCCAGGTCGACATCACTGGACTCGTCGGTGTCAACGTTTCAGCTGATGTCAGCGCCATTGTCTCAGCGAGTGTCAGCCTCATCGTTGTAAGTGCAATTTCTGTAGGGTTTTATCTCATGACTGACCTAGAAGTGCAGGAGCTCCTCAACGCGCTTTCGATCAAGGACGTCCTCGATCTCCCCATCGTAACAAAGATCGATGGTGCTCTCAGCGCATACCTCACTGCACTCACACAGGTCCAGTCTGATATTGGCGTCACCATTGGTAAAGGGTAAGCAATCACCCCATTCATTCACCGTCCTTTGATTGAACCTATTTGATGTATAGTATTCCTGTCGCCAACCTCGACATCTTTGGCGCCCTCAAGCTCGTGCTGACGGGACAAGTCTTGGACCTTGTTCAACTTTAAGCTTGTAAGGTACCCCATGTTCACGGTGTTGGAATTCCGGATGTCTCAGCTTCTTAGTACTACTGTCTGCCGAACCCCAACAACCACNCCGGTCTTTACCCACCTGATACCAAGCAGTTTACGATAGACATAAGCTGTACACATACCCCATATAATCTAGTCGCTCTTTCGACCCACNAAGNACAAATTATGTTTGCCCTTCTGTCTGGCCGNGAGAGTGAGTCGGACGAATACTACCTTCCAAATATGGACGACATCATCCTTTTTAGCATANGACACTTCTGCTTAGTCAAGGCATCTTCGTATCATTCAGCAGCACNCTGGGTTCAACGTTCAATCTCCACTACTTTGTGAATATCTTACTGCATATATTCTCAGTCGACTTACGTCGTAGGTAATCTATTATCACACCAATGCGCAACATTCAAATGCAACTGTAACAAAAACCCCGATTTGCAATACNGTTCGGACAAATGTGACCGGTACGTAGGCAGCTCCTGAGGCGGCTTTCACGACTTAAGTTCCCCTCCTAGTTTGCNCCTCTTTCAACAGAACACCCGTTCCTTGATGATGCAGAATNGAGTTGGGATAGTGACGCCTCGGATTGAATACAAATTGGTTCAGCGCAGCCTGAGGTAGTAAGTAAGTCGGTTTGGTGTAATCCTTTGTTTGNCTGGCATTGACGTGATCTGCAGACGTTCTTATAAATATCCTGAATGACAATCGTACGCAGTCACAGAGGCACTGTATACATATCTTCCATTGCTTCCGACGGTTNAGTCGGTACATCGGGAAAGAGTACGTCAACCAACTTTCAAGCCCTGTTTCTTACTGGCACCTNGTGTTCACACCTTCAGAACAACGTGCAGTGCAGTAGAATGGTATTTGCACAATTTTCGTCATGATAGATCACCTCAGATTGCCTCATTCACCCAGATTCACCCGTGATTATGTTTGACGCACACTGGCATGTTAGAGCCACCAAAATTCGCACGGCCTTCATAGAAAGTTCTCTTCTACATTCCATTGAATTCAGTACTGATACCGATTTCCGTGTTTTTAATNGCAGATGGACCTGAACATAGACGCATNGCATTTTGCCCTGCGCNGGCAGTATGTGCACCGTTTCACGTGGAATTCATTAAACCAGTTCACTCTTGGTTCACTCGGTCCTCCACGTTCGACACATCGTATCACCATCCTACTGCCGCACCCCGCTTCTACATCATNGCACATGCCCTGNATGAGANGTCATCTGCCTCTCGTTGCTGCGCAAAGTCATAGGTATTTATCTACACTTGGGGTCATCCTGCTTCNCTTCTTCGCTCCCTGACGGTGAGTATTCTTCCGCGAATTTCAACTCGGGTAGAGGTCTTATGAAGGCCGTGAAAANGCGTCAAAGTGGAGCCAATGTGTTTTCTTCCTTCAGCTCCAATATACGCACAGACTTCAGCACCGCGTACGACACACGAGTTGGTAGGATCAGACAGAANTCAGGTGCGTCGGTTGCAATTGTTTCGCCGTGTCTAGCTACTGAAGTGACTCGACTACCAGCTCTACTTCACGGAATCCGCGGAAGATGGCACCGTATTTTGTGTTCTGTGAACAGGTTCAATACGCAANGTTCGTTGCAGCGTTCTACTCGGAGAACGACAAAAACACATCGTACCGTGGCGGTATACCCATGTGCGAGGTGTAGTCAGCATGGAANCATATGGAAGTCTCGGACCACGGCGGTGAAATTCGCGACCTGCGCTCCCATTTCGCACAGCACACCGAAGTGCANGTGTCTCAACTTGAACGGGATCCGAGAGGAAGAGGAATGTTGTATGTTTTGCGACTTATTCCATTCTACCCCCAAACTAATCAANGTTCCCATGCAACCNATTTCAGCATCCTCAGTTCCCAGCTGCAACTGGGAACCAAGCACGCTGTGTTTGTGTCGACGTCTTTTCCGCGAGATGTCTTTGTCTTTCCTCTGACTGATCGTCAGCTTCNAATGGCCTACGAAGAGCATCACTTCTCAAATAACGCACAACGACTGGTGTACTTGGCAATTTNAAAAGGTAAGTCTCTGTCCATAGCAAAGATGCGTACAGGATACACACTCACTTGTATTGTATAGCACTCGCTGCAGTCCTTCTCGGGGTCTGTCCCTTCCCTTTCAACGATACGATCGCTGTTTCAAGGAGCGCAGATGGAGCTATCAGATGGATTTGGGTACTACCGGTACTACCGTGAAGGTGAGTAACGATGTAGTCTGTCTGAGTCGCTTTTAAANGTTTGGAGGCTATANNTGTCCCTTCCGCTCTGACGTGTTCTTCCCAGGAATGGTCCGCATGGACTAGGCCATCGTTCACTTTTAGAACGACTGAGGCATACACGAGCACGCGCTCGGCGACCCCGGCGATTTTCAGAAGTCGGCGAGTAAACATTGAATNGCAAACAGGTAAAAGTTGACTTGGCNTTCTGCGTGAATCTGTTATAGGACAGACGGCTTCACTACAATTTCAACGAATACTCACCTCGACGCGGCGATAGCTCGTCAAAAGAACACCTCCATGGGTATTTGAAGCACGGTATATGTCATCCAGGACGTCGTTCATCTCGAAACTGGGGATCGTTGAATCAGCCTTTCCTATCGTTTCACACCGCGAGCTGCGGGATCCGGGTTCTACTAGACCAAAGTTGGCCGTTCGGCTATCGATATCTCAACAGGCACCGAGCTGATCTGGGACGAAAGCCTGAAAGTTTGAAGCTTGAGCTTGCTTGAAGGCTCGCAGCTCTTCATCAAGTCTCCCTATCTTCGGTCCAGGCCTGTTGGTGTTTCCTTAAGTGGACGCTCTCTTCCAGGTCTTTAAGTTGACACCTGCTCTACTAGGTGTCCTCCGAGTTCGTTCATCGGCTTCGCTTGAATACACGTAGCTGGAGTGGTGTAGCCTGCTGGTATAGCGTATACAACGTGTCAAGATATACCTTTTTTGTTGTCGAATCGAACCGGATTCCTGCAGATGCAAGTTCGTTACGCGATACAGTCTTCTCCACATTCAACTTTCATGAACACAAGCGGTTCGCATTGCGTGCGGCGTGCTGCGCAAGTTGAGAAGTGATAACAACGTTTGCTACAGTATTATCGCGACGGTCTGTGGGAAACAGAATAGGGGTGTCGTCTCTTCAACGTACGCGACTGATGGTGGTGTAAAGTTGGCCATGAGCGAAAACGTTGGACTGCAGTCAAGAGTAGCTTTTTTTCAATTGCAAGCCTTGGCAAACGTTGAATGTGGCGTATGCAAGGCGAAGCGGCAATTGTCCACCATTTAGGTATACAGGGCGAATACAACATTCAGGAGCTGTCGGTGACGGTGTCTAATATTGCCAAAAGGAAAGAACACATCACAGTGCACACTGACATGGCCAAGGCGGCTACTGACAGGCGCTGTACACGTCAGCTCGATTAGTTAGGCTGCGGTCGGCTATCGCGGGCCGGGATCGGTGCTTATCTCCACATGGAACTCTTTCCTGACCACTACCATTTAGCATTTGCCAATGGTCTCGCGTTCCTAAGGCAAATTTATTTGGATGGAGGCGATATATAGTGTCTATCGCTTTGTTCTGGCCGTCATCCATATCTACGACTTGTGAGTTTATACTGAGCAGTATTCGTCCTCGCACACTGATTTTCGGGTCTAGTGACAACCCAACATGAAGCTGACGGATGACTTGAAGAAAGAGATTGGCCAAGTGAGTCGCTTCTTTGTTCATGATCAGGAATGTATTGGCTGATACAGCGACCCGTTACAGCACTTCGTCTTGGGATATCATGGGCCTACGCTCTCGAAAGACATCCTCACCCTCATCGCTGCCCCGTACTACCTGGGCAATGTGATCTTCATGAAGCGTAATGTCGCTGGTACCGGTGAAGGCAAAGCTGGAGGAAGACCGCAGGAGATTTCGGAGATCATGGCTGCACTGCAGACGAATGCGAGAAGTGCAGGACAAGAGAGAGGCTTGGGGATCGGTACCGATCAGGAAGGCGGTGCGTCTCGTTATGTCTATTGGTCGACGAAATAACATGGACTGACTTCTTGTAAAGGTCTTGTTTCCGCGTTCAGCACTGAAAATGTTGTAACGCAATTGTACGTCCCTTCCTGCAAGTTTGACAATGCAGATCTTGACTGCCCTTGAATCAGCCCAGGAGCCATGGCTCTGGCCTCCATATCTGATTCGTCCACTTCTCCCTCTCTCTCCGTCACGGAGCAGGTTTACGCCGCCCAGGGGAAGGAATTGTCCATGCTCGGTGTGAATTGGACCTACGCACCCATTGGAGATGTCAACAGTGATAGTCGGAATCCCGTCATCGGTGTGCGGAGTTTTGGAGATGGTAAGTCTCACGATTCCTCACCCTTACTCGTGTCATAATACGAATCATGCAACACAGATCCTACGAAGGTCGCAGGTTACGTATCTGCGGCATGCAAAGGGCTCGTCTCTCAAGGCGTTGCTCCCAGCATCAAGCATTTTCCCGGGCACGGCGACACTCACATCGACTCGCACCTGGGACTTCCAAGGATTCGGAAAGGGTTGGAGGAGCTGGAGAAAACGGAACTGGTTCCTTGGCGTGAGGCCTTGAAAGACGATCGCCCGGGTTCCGAGCTCGTCACTGTCATGACGGGGCATATGGCCCTACCCACCATCACCGGCAAGGAAGACGAACCAGCGTCCCTCAGCAGGAAAGTGACGCACGACCTCCTCAGAGAGACAGTAGGCTTCGAAGGGGTGGTGGTGACAGATTGTTTGGAGATGGATGCTATCGCCAACACCAAGGGCATCGGCTCGAACCCGCCTTCCGCAGATCACGTGGACGGTGAAGAGGAGTGGAAAGGCGGACCCGGTGTCGAGGAAGGCACGGTACTAGCTCTGGAGGCCGGTGCGGACATCGTGATGATCTGCCATACCTTTGACAAGCAGGTGGCTGCTATCGAACACGTCTGGGCTGCGGTGGAATCTGGGAGGATCAACGTTGATGATCTGAAGAAGAGTGGCGAAAGGATCAGGAAGTGGAAGACTGCGCTTGGGCTGGAATGGGACTCAGAGAAACTGACGAGGGCATGGGATCAGGAGCGGTGGTTGCAACTCAAGGAGGAGAACACCAAAGTCAGTGCGGACGCTTACCGTGGCGTGGTGGTACAAGTGAAGCCCGGCCCAACGTTGGCTCGTTCACAGCGTGTGGTCGTATACACTCCCGCCATGGAGAGCTACAACAAGGCCGTCGATGACGCTGAAGGCGTTCTCCGGACGCAAGGCGGTGCCATCCGTAACACCGCAGGCGCATCTTTTCTATCTTTCGTCGCTGCCGTACAGAAATATGCCCCATCCGAGCATATCGTCTACAGCAAAGAGACGCTCCTCGAACCTGACACGACCCAGGCGGTATTCGTCTTGCGCAATGCCGATCGCTCAGGCTGGCAGCTGGACGCCCTTCGTGCTGTGCTCAAGGCCGCGAGTAACGTCGTGGTTGTGTCTAGCAGTACGCCCTACGACCTATTCAACTTTTCTTCGCAGAAGGAGTTCGCACATCTGGCATGTGGGGAGTACACGGCACAGGCTCTGGAGGCGGTAGCCCACGTCGTATTTGGTGAGAGGGATGCAACTGGTCATCTGGCGGTCTCTGTATGATCCGCAGTCCTTCTACTTGTTCATCACGTAGTGTCAACCATGCGTATCACCTGTAGCCAAGAATGCTCATTGTAGGATTCGTAGTATTCGCATTCTATAACAACACATCGCAAGTCTACGGCTTGTCTAAGGCTTCCGACATTAATGTGATCGAACCTTCGAGTCTCCGAATCTTACGATAAGAGTATAGACAGACGAGTCATCACACAGAGAATAATTAAACGAACTCCTCAGTCTCGAGGTCAATCGCATTTCAATGTTATACTACTACTTGCATTACGTATCAATAAAAGAGAGCGGTACATTCTGAGAGAAAAACACTTGGCAACATGTACGCTCAATCGAGCTCGTTCAAGCTGTAGCGAAGTGGTGAAGTCAGTATATTGGAGCGTCACAAGAAAGAATGGAACGTACCTGCGTGCAACGGGATATTCACGAGCCAACAGCTCAGCAACTTCGCGCCTCTGCTGCTGCTGCTGGTTGTTGTTGTTGTTGCCGCCGAAGATATCCGAGACACCTTCGACGACATCGGGGAGGAACTTGGCGATGGTAGAGAAGATGGAAGCACCAGATGCATCGGTAGCAGCAGCCCGCTCGAAGACCTCCCTCAACAAGAGCTCCCTCTTCTGCGACTGTTGCTGGTTGCTGTTGTCGCTGCTGTCTCCACCGAAAACATCAGACACGCCTTTAATAACGTCAGGGAGGAACTTGGCGATGGTGGAGAAGATGGAAGCACCAGACGCGTCGGTCGCAGCAGCCCGCGCGAAAACGTTCAACAGAAGCTCCCTCTTCTGCGACTGTTGCTGCTGGTTGTCGCTGCTGTCCCCGCCGAAGACATCGGAGACGCCTTTGATAACGTCTGGCAGGAACTTGGCGATAGTAGAGAAGATAGAAGCTCCGGACTGGTCGTCTGCCACAGCGCGCGCGAAGACTTCCCTCAACATCAGCTGACCGATCTCCCGCTTCTGCGATTGCTGCTGGTCGCTGTTGTCATCACCGCCGAAGATGTCTGAGACACCCTTGATGACGTCGGGGATAGCCTTGGCAATGGTAGAGAAGATGGACGCGCCAGATGCATCATCCGCGGCAGCGCGGGTAAGGAGCGTGCGCATGACAAGGTGCTCGACCTCCCGCTTCTGCTGGTTGTTGTTGTCGCCACCAAACAGATCAGAGATACCGCTGACGACGTCGGGGATGGCCTTGGCGATCGTAGAGAATATAGATGCGCCAGACTGCTCGTCAGCTGCAGCTCGAGCAAAGACCTCCCTCAACAAGAGGTGCTCCACCTCCCGCTTC
Organism: Antrodiella citrinella; assembly: GCA_004802725.1. NCBI lineage: Eukaryota > Fungi > Basidiomycota > Agaricomycetes > Polyporales > Steccherinaceae > Antrodiella > Antrodiella citrinella. Next base: position 8,177 of record SGPM01000391.1, read on the forward strand.
TGGTTGTTGTCGCCACCGAACAAATCGGAGATACCGCTGACGACGTCGGGGATGGCCTTAGCGATCGTGGAGAAGATGGACGCGCCAGATTGGTCATCTGCAGCGGCACGAGCGACAAGCTCGCGCATGACGATGTGCTCGAGGTCTCGCTGTTGGTTGTTGTTGCCACCAAACAAGTCAGAGATACCGCTGACGACGTCGGGGATGGCCTTAGCGATCGTGGAGAAGATGGACGCGCCAGATTGGTCATCCACCGCAGCACGCGCAAAGACTTCCCTCAAGATAAGGTGCTCGACATCCCGCTTCTGCTGGTTGTTGTTGTCGCCACCAAACAGATCAGAGATACCGCTGACAACGTCGGGGATGGCCTTGGCAATGATAGAGAAGATGGACGCGCCAGACGCATCGTCCGCGGCAGCGCGGGTAAGGAACGTGCGCATGACAAGGTCCTCGACCTCCCGCTTTTGCTGGTTGTTGTTGTCGCCTCCGAAAAGGTCGGAAATACCACTCACAACATCAGGAATGGCCTTGAAGATGGTGGAGAAGATGGACGCGCCAGACGCATCGGTAGAGGCATCACGAGCGTAGAGCTCGTCGGCGAACTCCCGCGTGGCGAGGGTGTTGAAAGGGCGAACGGGAGTCTTGTTGAGGAAAAATAAGGGACTGCGAGCCTCAACAAGGGCACGAGACAGCAGGGCCTCGAGCTCGCGCTTCTGCTGTTGGTTGTTGTTGTCGCCTCCGAAAAGGTCGGAGATACCGCTCACAACGTCGGGGATAGCCTTGGCAATAGTGGAGAAGATCGACGCGCCAGAAGCGTCGGTGGTGGTGTCACGAGAAACAACAACGCCGATACGTCCAGGAATCCGTCCAACACGTCCAGGGACGCTGAGACAAGAACAAGTCAGACACGACCATCTCTACGCGAGGCTCTGATCACTTACTGGAGGGGTGCCGCAAAGGCAGGAGCGGAGAGAGCGATAGCAACAGCGAGGACGGCGGAGGAGTACATGTTGGAGTGAAAAGTGTTGATGGATGGAGGGGAATGTAAGGTCGTCAAGGGGGTCGTTAATACGTTGAAAGTTTAGAATGCAAGTCGTAAAGATGGAAAGAAGAACAGGCAAACAAACTGAAAGAAAGTATGAGTATACAATGCAACAAGATACGACATAAGGAACCTGTCAACTCACCAACCAGTGTCTGAGTGCAAAGAACGAAAGTGGGCTCGAAAGAGGACTGAGGAGCTGGGGAAACGAGAACGCCGAGGGTTGTCATTTTATAACCTCTACAGCGGCCACTGCTATCCGATCTGTGACCGGGAGCTTTGTGCAATGCGCGTACCGCTCAATTATGCGACATGGGCTTGGAATGATGGCAGGCTTGCTTGGTGTTTCGGAAGCAGCGGATTGCACATACACAACTACGCCATTTCCTCATTCGGATCTAGACGGCAAAGAATATGGCATCTGCTGTCCCTAAGTATTGCGTCTTTAGAGCTTTAATCTGTTGCTGCATGTCAGTTTTCGTATCCAAGAGAGGTCGTCGTACAGAGGAAATGTTTGCGAGCGCCATCAATAGGCCTACTGCCGAAATTGAGCCGGAAGCAAAGGCTGACCATTCACGGTTCCCCGAAAATGGCCTCCGAAGCTAAAATGCGTACAAGGCTGAGGCTACAAGCCACATGCATATGGGTCTTCCATCAATATCAATGCCCAGCGGCAACGATCGGCAGACTCCCGCCCACAGCGCTCCGACCCTCTTCAACCGTGACGCGAAGCACCTTAAACCTGATGTTAAAAGATGCTGAATGCTGTATCAACTCGACAGGACAGACGAATCTCATGAAGCTGTCTCCAAAAGGATGCTTCGCTTGACTCGCTCGAACCAAAATGAGGTGACAGCGACTTGTAAGTACTAATCATTACATCATGCAATCTTGGACTGATTGGCCCTCAGGTTGCTGTACGAATGTGAGAATGAGTATGGAAGTGTGGGTATTTTCACGCCACGGGACGCTCACCGCGCTATGCCGTTGATATGAAACTGGAAGGGCACTGCTCATTGCTCACAGGTTGGCATGGATTCACTCGGAAAATCCTCCGGGCTCTTCAGCCCACATCTGTCAACGAGTCCAAGAGATCAGCAATTCGTACTTACAGGACCTCTTCCTCTGTGCCTTTCCCGAATTCAGGCCTATTCAGGGTTGATTCGTCTATCTTGTCGTGATGGCATGAGGGTAATCAGACCGTGCGCGGAATCCCAGTGAATCCCCACATCTCTTCGTCGTGGTCGACAATTGGTCGTTAAGCTCACTAAGCACGCCTCTGCATCATGTATGAAACAGACCGTAAAGCATTTATTGAATTCGAGCTAACGCTGGCGCTGACTGTACTCTGATTTTGTCGCTATGGTGACATTACGTGCCCAGCATTGGCCCAATACCTTCGGGATGCAGAGCGTTCGACGTCTTGCGAACACCCACATCTACGAGAGCCATCAGGATCGACTCGAATCATCGCAGCTTCTGTAAATCCTTGGGGAAGAAACAGCTATAAGGATTTACCGCCGATCCCCCATGCAGTTCGCTAGAATTGCTACCGCCTTGATGTCATAGATGATCCTTACTTGACGGCCGGAAAGATCCTGTACATGCTGGAGGAGTCCGAGTCGGTGAATATTCAGGACGTTTGAGTGAGGTTGTGAGGACTCACGAGCAGGAACTAAAGGTGAACATATCAATTATTGAACAGAATGAAGTGCAGACGACAACTTTGAGACGCCGAAACGGGGCACGGCCTTCTTATAGACTCGGCCGTCGATAACCGGTGCTATTTGTTCATGTTAGGATCTGAAGTCGTAGCCATTTTGAGTCTTCGGGCGCCTCTGGCCTCGCCAGCGAGTCCAGAGTCTGGTCCTGCGATAATTGTGACTGGTATGTGAATGCAGTTACCATGCAGAGGATGCTGCGGACATCCAATATGCTCTTCAAGTACCTGACTGTCGAAAATACCAACTCGGATCTTCGCGTCACAAGCAAGATGTTGGCTTCTGTGAGTAGTGGAACTGCGGCCTGTCACCTTGTTGCCAACCTTTTCGCTGACAAGTTCTCTCTCGCGATATGATGCAGATTCTATAGATATGTTTCCACATCACCGATGTCACGGTGTCGTCGAATCGACCACGATATCCGTCGATGACGACTTTTGGGTCTGCAGTTGAACGCAATTCAACGAGGACGAGGATCTTGGGGCTGCAAGGCACACAGGCGCAAACCTCCTTCTGAAAGTCTAGGAGCGATGGAGTGGAACTCTCGAACCGAGTCCAACGAACTCATTCATGGTAAGATGAACGGGGATATCCGGATTGAAGAGCGCTCTCTGACTTCTGTTCGTCTAGTCACTGGTCATGCGAGTCGATGCAGTTGGGGGACATGACGTCGCATGCATCGATGACGTTCGGGTTTGGAGTTTACTGTATGAGTGGAGTCACGAGTACATCTGATGCGCCTTTTACTGTCAGCAAGTTGTCTTCGCTCAATTTCCGATTTTGCAATGGTCGGCGATTAAACGCATCTTGGATGCTTGTACGTGAATTTTAGGTGTCATGATTGTCAGATATGATTTCATTCATGAAAGTTGATTTTTGTGTGGTGTCCAGCATTTGCCTGAGGACTCGGATGACGTCTTGTCGCTCATTATGAGACTCAATGAGACTTCTGGTACGGCCCCAGTGTTTCCAGGATGTCCTGGACCGCGAAAGCACGCCTACTGAGTGTTGAGGCACGAGCCCCCACGTTCCGACATTCCTCTATAAACGAAATACCAATACCTTTCATGCGACAGAACTATACTCCGCCAACGGGAACCTTACGTCCACAGCTTGGTGTTTCCCGTGGACATCTTTGGAGCAGAGGAATAGATGTCACCGCTCGTTAGTTCAATCTGCACTCGGTACTCTGGCGGGGCCATAGCGGATGACGTGGGCTAACCTCCAGCATGGAGAAGGCGATGCCAACTAGAAGACGTGTCGGTAAGGTTCGTGACATTCCATTGGTCTTCGCTCTTCAACTCTTCGCGATATGCTCACTTTCTGTCGCGGCGCGTCTCACAGAAAATCCAATTTTCTTCTATGCGCACAAAGTCCTGTGGACGTATGCAATGATCTAGAGCATACAAACCTACGACGAAAGCTCATAAAATGGAGGACTACTCAACGAGTCAAAGCATCGCTCTCATCTCCCCAGATCTCAGCGACTTCCCCAATTTTCCTCTCAGCCCTTGTGACTCCTCGTCATCTGCTAACCTAATCACCATGTTCTTCACAAAGCTTATTCTCCCTGCTGTCGCTCTCGTCGGCGCCGTCTTTGCTAGCCCCATGGCCATGGCGGGTACCGAGTTGGCCAAACGCGGCGGGAGCGACCCTGTGTTGACTGCGTGCCAGAACTTGTACGATAGTTGCTCACCACTCATGACACAGCTCAGTGAGTATATTCATTGTTGTTTTGAGCCTGAGGAGTACTGACAGCTTTGTCGCAGCTCCAACTGCGAGCGTCGATGTTATCGCTTCTGTTGTCGTTGAAATACAGTCCCTATTCGTCGCCGCCACAGCCGCCCTTAAGGTCGACGTTGGCGTTGATATCGACGTCGACGTCGTTGCCATCGTCAATGTCATCGTGGAACTCTACGTTGTATGTCTCATAGCTAGTACTCTTTCATGTCCCAGTGCCGAAATCTGATTCATGATGCTCAGACACTCATAGTTGCGCTTTCTGCTTGCGTCAATGCCAGCGCGAGCATCTACGCCACCGTCGACGTGTTCCTCAGCGCGTTCCTCACTGTGCTGGCGAACATTGACGTCGATTTAATCGCCCAGATTGGACAAGGCTGGTGAGCGAGCCCTTCTGAAATTGCAGTTCTAGGCCATGTGCTAACTGTACAAATTGACTAGTGCTCCTCTTCTGGTCAACATCGAGGTGTTCGTCACTCTCAAGCTGGTTTTGACCGCTACAATCTTGGGTCTCCTCTCCATCCTTTAAGATTTTGTACCAGATGGACGGACGGACGGTTCTAGTCGTTTCTGCGGTTCAATTTCGAGTCGCATTCCGATATGGTTGTTTGTGATGAGCTGCGTAGTTATCTGCTATCCGGAGTTTGAATGGATTATATGTCGAAACGGCGTATGATGTTTTAAAGTTAACTTTTGTTTGGGCACATTGTCCACCGGAGACCGATTTACTCGTCTCGTACCGTCAGATAAAACCTTGAGATCGCCGTGGATATCCTTTCGTTCGCTTTTCTTTCCGGCTTTGCTGATGCAGACGCAATGCACAGCGGTTGCTTGACTCGATAGACCTCTTGCTCGAGATAAGCCTCAAAGAGTCTGTAGGACGGGGACTATATGTGGAACTCGGACCGTAACACACGCTCGCAAGCATCCAGATTGAGATGAGGACTTGAGTACATGATAGCCAAAGTTTCCACTCGCGCCACGCCGCGCTTCTTCTGACCTCGGCGCGTCCATAATGTCATATGGAAATCGACGATGGTTCCACACCCCACTGATACTCGTAGCATAAATGACACTTGCGACCCAAAATCAGGCAATCATAATCCCAAGAAATATTGTCAGTAGACAGCAGGGCATCAAGGCATCCCGGTGTTCTAGCTTCTCGGGCCAAACCACTGGCACCTCCCATTCAACGGTGCTATCAGCTACTCAATTATAAATCACAGTAAGCACCGTCAGTGGTTAATAGCAACGCCGAGCATCTGACCGAGTGCTTACCATCTGTCGAACATCCTAGACCTAAAGCGTCTCCACTGGCAACACGTCTTCCTCTGATTTAATATTTTCTTATCTCAATTTATGGCGCCATGACGAGGTTCATCGACACTGCTAGCACTGGCACGAACAGGAGTTGGAACAAACGGAGACGCGAAAGATTCGAGACATCGATATTCGTCGCTATGAGAAAACTACGCTTCACGTGCTACTGTGCAGCGTGCTCGCAACGGATCCGGTGATTTCAGCGAAATTCCCATTGTATATGCCGCTATTACTATTGGTAATACCTGCATCCAGATCCCTGGAACGACTTACCTACATTGTTCGTACGCTCACGTCCTTCAAGTCTTTGGCTCATACTTCCGGGCGACTCGGAGCAGGCCGTCAAGCTTCTTGAAGTGGTGGGGCACCGGCACACGATATCAATGGATCACATCGTGGGTTTCGGACAGGATCTATCCTCTTTGTTAGTGGCATGTCAATGACAACGAAAAGATAATAGAATCGCACCAGCTGAACCTAGGCCATATAGTACTTCTCCGGCGAATTCTTCTGCGGTTCGGTGACCATAGCGTAAGGACGGTAACTCAAAGTGGGCGGCCAACAAAGTTAGACACAGGTGGGGATACTGCATAGTCCAGAATAGCAGTGACCGGTCATGCTATTTGTCCTTGTTAGGTGAAAGCCAGCTCCAGCCCCGGCGGACCGCTTACCTTGCAAGGCAAGTGGACAAATGTGTCTTTCTGAAACTCCTTGTATGGATATTTCCAATGTTTGAGAATTGGAGGTTAGGTAAACCGGGTGGCCAAGGTAATCGCGTATGATCGCCGGAAGCAAACTGAGGTTTCATATTGGTTGCCTACGACCACCACAGCATCCCCTTATTGAGCTCTCGAAATGCCTATGCAACGCATGCAGAAGAATGTCGACTTCCTCACCTACTTGAAAGAAGTCCACGTTGACATATACAAAGAAGATCTGATCATCCCATCACACACCCCAGGGCCCGGGACCGCGGTGTACACTGTTCCCAGTCCGACCTTATCTTTGAAACGCGCCGCCGTGTCCATACCCTTCCCACAGCACGTCTTCCCCATCCACCTCCTCGCCTACATCTTCGACTTCCTGCACCCTTCGCTCGACGCGCGCACCCTGCTGTCATGTCTTACCACGTGCCGAGCATGGTACCTCCCCGCCCAGGTGCGCCTGTACCGGTCCATTGTCGTCAGTGACGAACGCTCGCTCTACCTGCTCTGGGAGCGCCTCTCGGACCTGCCCTACCTCTCTCGCGCAGTTCGTGAGGTTCGCCTACGTGACACCTCGTATTTGCCCGCGAAGAGTCTAAGCAAGAACCGCGCGGCTGTTAGAGGTTACTGGGAGAATCCTGTCTGGCTCTTACAGTCTCCCCGTCGACTGGCACAACTGGTTCCCTATGCCGAGTTCCTCACGTTCGAACACATCAACTGGGAGAAGCTCCACCTGAGAGACGACATCCCCTCGCACAAGTGGCTCTCGCAATGGATGTCGTTTCCCCCGCTACAACAACTCACACTGCACTCCTGCGTCTTCTCCTGCTTCCACGAGTTCGAGCTCGTGATTATGTCACTCCCCACCTTGGACCACCTACATTTGGACTCGGTATCATGGGGTGACCATGCAGTTGCTACGGCGGATGCCCTGCGGACGGACCCACGGAGACGGAAGATTGCACTAGGGTCACTTACGATCGGATATTCGTGTGACTTGCACTCGATCGCCACGTGGATCCTCGCGACGTCGACGATTGAGAGAATCAAGAGATTAGATATCCTGGCTGGACACGAGGGGGCTCCGGAGGTCATTGCGCCGTTCGTGAATAGGTTTAGGGCTACGCTGCAGCACTTGACGATAGGATGTGAGGGGATGGCGCACACACTCGCACGTGAGTTCTCTTCTTTTCCATGTGTCACGAGTACGATACTGAACTTCTGTCAAGCGATGACCACACATATGAACTTCCACGGCTGGCCGCAGCTGCACACGTACTACTTCAAGCTCATTTCCTTGTTCCTTCCTAAAGTGACATGGATTCCCGTCGCCCTCTCTTTCGCCCTCCCCGGCTTCCTTCCTCCATATCCACAATGCCCCACGATATCTTGCACCAGCACATGCGCCTGCGCTGGATGTCTAACCCGCTTGACAACATTGCGCGTCGTCGTGCTCGACATCCCCCTCGCTGATGCCGCGGAGCTCGAGAACACCGTCTGGGACCAGATCATGTGGATCCTCGCCGAGCTCGTTGCCGGCGGGAGCGGGTTAAGGATCGTGTTCGTACAGAGGGGATCGATGCCACTGGCGCAGGCAGAGTGGGTGTTGAAGAGACGCATGGGCGCGGTGTGGCCGTATGTGGAGGTGGTGAGTGAGGACACGAAGTTGGAGTTTTGTGAAGCGGACAGTCAGAGTTCGCTGGGATCATCGGGGTCTACGAGGACGGGAGGGCCTCTTTCGTGGTGTTGAGGGTTAGCGAGTGTAAGTATAGTCATAATGGATAAGCAGCATATATTGATAGTGTCGTGTACATCAACCGTCTCTTGAAAAACTGTCCGTAGCGGTACCACATAGGATTTCTCACTTTGTGATCGGCAGTTTAAACGATGTTTTTACCACCGCAATGAAAGCCATCATTCGGTCTTCAGAACATCTTGGTAATTGCTGAAGCTCGCGCAGGCAAGAGTAGACACCGTCCGGGAACAAGTCCACGAGGCATGAGAAGGATCTGCAGACGGAAAGATAAGGGGAGAACAGCCGTTTTATTTCATTTGATGACTACATGGCACAATTCGCAGCAGCTTTCCTCGACATCTCAGACAGCGGCGGTGTCAATCTTAGCATGAGTACGCGTCGCAGAGCCCATTCACGACACATCTCCTTTAGAGGATGCTGACGAGACCCAAGACCTTAGCGGTCAAGCTAAGCTTGAGGACGACGAACAGGTTGAGGTCGAGGAGGGGGAAGCTGCAGGTAATGATTGTTTCCGTTATTACTGAACGTCGAGAGAGCAATGCGAACTCACCCTTTACCGATGGTTACAACAACATCGGCGTTGATGGTAGCCAATGCCGAGAGGTATGCGCTCAATGCAACGTCAATCTTGGCAAAGATCGAGAGGTCCAGAAGGGCGTGGATGTTTAAAGCGACGAGGATGGTCTGCATACGAGGTCTGAGTCAGCGTTGCACATAGCAAAGCCAATGACAGGTACATACCGCAATGAGGTCTACATTGACGTCTGCAATTACGTCCACGTCCGCAGTGATATCGACGCCGACCAAACCGGCCAGATCGACTTGGGCATCGGCGAAGACAGTGACGATGGCGTCGACTTGCGCTGTGACATCGGCTGTGGCGGCCGCAGAGGCTACAGTAGATTTGATCATGAGCACGGGATCACGAAACAGATAGTGAGAAAACATACTCAGTATGGCCACGATCGGAGCGATGCTGGCAGAGACACCATCGACGGTGGTCAAGACGGCGTCAGCACGCTTGGAGACGAGCTGGCCGTCGGGCTGAGCGATCGGGGTGGCGAGGACAGAGGAAGCCATGCTGAAGACGGCGATGGCGGACACGATGTACTTGGTGAAGAACATGTTTGATAGAAAGAGATGAGAGGTGTATGAGAAGGAGATCGGATTGTAGAAGTGCGCTGAGATCGAGGGATGAGAGCGTTGGTTTGAACTAGCTAAAGTGGTTGAGTACTTATACGTCTCGTAGGGTGCGGCAGATAAACCATCCCAAGGTACCGATGAGGTCACAATGCGCCGGCAAGACCACTACGTTCGAGGATGAGCGCGTACACGAAGACTCATACTCACCGACGACGCATAGAAAATACTCGTCATGATTTCAGCTACATTGAGAAACGACATAATGCGTTGGTCAACAGGCGTGGACATACATAGGTATGTATGCGGACCGCGCACAGAGCCCGAAACCGTCAGCTGTCGTCCGTCCTCGTCACAGATCATCCATTTCGCACGCAGTCGATATCCGAGGTGCCAGTCTCATGCAAGAACGAGGTACATGTCACTGCAAGTCAATGGCAGTGAGATCCATATCGTGATATGAAGCAAGCAACAAACCTACAATCGGTGGACATAAGGATCCACTTGAACATAGAAGTCGCAAAGAATCACCTCCTGCAGAGACGGCCGACCAGCGCCGGGAACGTGGATGTACTAAAGCCGTGCTAAAAGCATCATTTCGAGGTTTATCCCTGACAGTGACGGACTCCACTGTGGCATCGCACAGGCAGCATAACCGATTCGCGAGCGTTGAATGAGGAGGAACAGGACCAGGTGTAAACGCCAGATACGAATGACCGAGGCCGGAAGAGAAGGTATCCGGTGTTGCAGGACACATAGTTGAGAAATTGCACTGAAAATGACATCCTCTGCGAAGAGTAGTATCCAGGTAGCACCGACAGGCGCACTCGAACGTGCTTACTCAAAAGGGTGGTGGTGATGATCGACGACTGACTCGGAGCCTATACAACACATCCGGATCCACGAATTCGTAGAACGAGACCTTGAATGACGAGTGTGAGAACAAAAGTGTCTGGGACACGCAGTGTACTGCATCACTCACATGCACTTTCAAGTTGCAAAATCCCANCGTGACTTCAAGTTGTCGACATCGAGGGCTGCTGCCAGGACGCCGTCGCGTTCAAATTGAAACTTTCGATGTTTTCGATGTTTTCGACACCACATTGCTAGATTCATCCAATCTTTGTAACGCGGAGCAGATGATGGTCATAGTCAAGAATATTCAGCAGAGGGCAGATAANTGAAAACGGTTCATGACAAGGANTCTGACAAGAGTCTGAGGTCTGACGCTGCCGAGATATCGGAGCTTCAAATTCTCAAATTTTCAAAGCTTCAGAGCTTCAACATTGCACGCTCATTACTTATTCACTCCGACATTTAGCAAGATCGATGGTATCATGAACCCTCCAACCGAAGATGGNNNNTGNNAGTCTGNNNNTNGATNNCTATGANANNNANNNC
>SGPM01000392.1:0-23489 GCA_004802725.1 Antrodiella citrinella
TGTAAAAGACCTAATCTACCTCTGACTTGTGCTAGATTAGATGTAATGAGAGGTAAGAGAGTGTAGGATTATTGGGGACTTCTGTAATTATCACTAACTTGTGTAATCATGTTAGGACTGATAATTAGAGGTAAGTTACCACACATTGTCACAGACTAGTGGTAACCATATCTACTTAGCGAAACAGGTTTTTCCTGATGTTCTCATGCCCTACGGGCACGTAATGTACACAAGACTTCGGAAGTACTACGCTATGCACTGCATTGCGATATAATTGGATATCTCGTTATTGGTTCAGGGAAATGGGCGCTACGAGATCTGCTATATGTTCCTCGCTCCCTTTTGCAATGGGGCTATTGTGCTATGCCCCTGATGCGGTTCTTCACAGCTCAGAGTGCGCTGGTAGTGCAAGTAGCATTTGGACTGGTACGTCGTTTATCCTTTCATGATGTTGTCCTCGAGCTCATTCTACTGTTTTGAGGTGTCGTATGCTATCTTCAAGAGATATGAACCCTTCCGCCCACTTCCATTGGCCATCCTCCTCTTCGCCGTTCCATCGACTCTGTCAATCTTTTTGCTAGCTCATTTTTCATTTTCTTACTCCCTCTTCGTCTCTTTTATATCCTATTATGCAACTCTACTCACCTCTATCGTGATTTACCGTCTCGGCTCGTTTCATCCTTTGGCAAAATATCCAGGTCCATTCATCTGCAAGCTCTCCATGATACACATGGCAATTATCACGGATCAAGGTTTCCGTCACGAGTACATTCGGAAGTTGCACGAACAGTATGGTGACATCGTGCGGGTTGGTGAGTAACATTGAAATTTATTTGTTGTGTTCTGAATACTTATATATGCGAATGAAGGCCCCAATGAAGTATGTATTCGAGACGTGTCCGCCATCGCTCCGCTCATGGGAGCGACCGGTATGCCCAAAGGACCAAGTTCGTCCCATCCAAAATCCTTTCACCATGGTATCCTTCCATCTAACTGTGTAGCTGGATTGTACTAGTGTGGCTCGGCAGAACCCTGGAACCACCCATCCTTCCTTTGATCGCTCAGCAAGACACCGCAGAGCATCTCCGCCGCCGCAAACCCTGGAACCGCGCGTTCAACACTGCGGCGTTGAAAGGGTACGAACCCGTCGTCGCTGAGCGTGTTTCTCAGTTCGTGCATGTTTTGAAGAGTCAGACTGGAGTCGTTGATCTAACGCAGTGGATCAATGCTTATTCGTAAGTGCTGTCTCGACAACAGCTTCTTTATAACGGAACGAGGAGCTAATGTCGTCCTGGGACTCACAGGTTCGACGTCATGAGTGATATGGCGTATGCCACTTTAGTTTTCCTTCTGATAGCACCGTGACGTCTGACCAGCATTTTATCAGGTTCGGCGGTGGCACCGACCTCTTGCGCAAGGGAGACGTAGACAAATTGCGTTGGTTCATGGACAGCACGATGCGGTAAGTACTACTCAGGTCTTGTACCCTTCATGAATATGGTATTTATTCACTATCATAACCAGGTTCACAATGGTCCTCGAGGTGCTCCCTTGGCTCCGTGGTATTGCGGCTCTAATACCTTACATAACAAGAGACATTGTCCGCTTCCGAAAGATGTGCATACAGCGCGCGACGCGCAGACTCCAGTCCGGATCGACTACCAAGGACCTTTTTCATTACCTCGTGAGCACCTTCCTGCTCAAATTTCAAAGTGTAGTTCTTTGACGAATTTTCCGAACTGACAGAATAACGAAGATGGAGTCGACACTGTCTCTCGGCCCCTCTCCCACGTTGCTTCCGACGCAGTTCTCGCCGTCGTCGCAGGGTCAGACACGACCTCCGTCGTCCTCAGTAACGCACTCTTCTACGTCCTGAATGACCGCGAGGTGTACGCCAAGCTCAAGGCGGAAGTGGACTTGTACTACCCTCCGGGAGAGAACGCCTGCGATACAAAGCACTACGGGAAGATGGTGTACTTGGATGCCGTCCTGTATGACTTCCGTACTTCGTTATTCGAACTGTTTGCTGATGCATCGTTTTGTCAGCAACGAGGCGATGCGCATGTACCCGCCTAACCTCTCTGGAAGCCAGCGTGCACCCATGCGTGGCTCAGGCGGGAAGCTCGTCGGACCATAGTACGTCTCCCTCCCTTTTGCTGTTTCGTTCTCTCCTTGTAGACGACCAGAAAATCATATCACTTCGTCGAAGCTTCATCCCAGAAGGCACATCCGTGCGCATCCACACCTTCTCACTCGCGCGTGACCCGCGCTACTTCTCGCCCCTCGCAGACACGTTTTGGCCCGAACGCTGGCTCCTCGCCGAGTCGGACTCAGAAAAGAATGCGGATTTCGTTCACGACATCGCCGCGTTCGTCCCGTTCTCCTTCGGCACCGCCAACTGCGTCGGGAAGAACCTCGCGATGCTGGAGATGCGCATGCTGCTGTGCTGCTGCATACAGCAGCTCGATTTGGCCCTCGCGGGTGATCTGGTGGGTGATCCGGGGAGGTGGGAGCGCGAACTGAAGGATTATTTCATCGTGGAGAAAGGGAGGTTACCTGTTACCGTCAAGGCGAGAGGGAAGGCGTAGTGCTTGCATGTAATCGTATTTGTGTAGGTTTCGGTGAATGAGACGCGCTTCGTTTTTCAGCAGATAAAACGTTTGCAGGCCGGCTACACGAGTGCAAATACTAAAACAACGTCTCTGCTACACCACAGAGTGGTCGGGCAACAAATAGAGTCCAAATGTCCAGATCGCAAGCAGCTAAAGAGAACGAAAGAGAAGAAAAACCACACTACGTACTTTCCACAAGAGGTTTTCCGGCACCTATTATAGTGACTGCCATCCCATACTCGCGTCTAGCTCACACCTTCGACCCTCTGTATTCGTACGGGTCATCCATGCTGTAGCTCTTATGCAACGAGGCCGAAGAATCCGGGACGGACCCTCCGTACTCGTACGGGTCGTTCATGTTGTAGCTGCTCGCGCCCTTCGCGTCCAACAGCGGTGACGGGGAGTTCTGCATCTCAAGCGGGTACGCCGGGGGCTCACCCTTGTCGCCGAGACCCTTGGTGGAGATGCCCATTACAGCGGCGGTCTTCGCGGTGTGCGCGGCGCGGCGTTTGCGCCAGACGCAGCAGCGCCAGACGACGAGGCCGATGACGAGCAGGACGAAGACGAGGCAGCCGACGAGGATGTAGGGCCAGCGGGAGAGGACCATCTCTTCGTACCTTGGTAAAATATAAGAGATTAGTGGAATAGTTCTCCTGGCAGAATAAAGAGGGAGAACGTACTTCTGTTTCTTCTCTTCGGAGGAGATGGGAGAGTGTTGCATTTGGGAGGTAGGAAGGAGAGCATTTGCAGCGCTGCCTGTGGTATCGACACCACCGAGGCGAGTCTTCACGAAATCTTGGTGCGCGGCAGCAGCATTAGTCACGGAAAGCAATTGGACGAAAGGGTCATCTTGGTCCACAGAAGAGTCCTTGATCCAGTTACCATAGTCAAGGAGCGTGTACGCATTACGCACTGAATCGCTTGTTAGACGTAACAGTAACAGCTGCTGGGATAAACGTACTGAATGCCATGCCGAGAATGATATCGTATTCACCAAGCAAACTGAACGCCGATGTGATGGGTTGGAACTAGCACACGATCAGCAAGACATACGAGACCGACATCGCATGACACTCACAGCACCGATACAAACCGGGTTTCCGGTCGCATCTACCATGTTGAAATCGCTGCTCGAGGTATCAAGGGGGTGTATGGGGTATTCGAGACCACCAAACTTGATCGTGAGGTTGACCTCCTGCGAGCAAGGAATAGTCCAAGCCTCAGACGTCTCGCTGTAGATCGCACCCTGTACACGTCCATAGATTGCGTCGGACATGGCTCGGGGAACCTGAGGCAATGTGTATCCGGAGTCGAAAATAACGACAAGCTGGCCGTCTGGAGCACTAGGCACAATGCTTGAAATTTCAATAGGCTGCCCATCCGGACCAATGACACCGTTCACGTCTGTGTACACCTGCCAATGCTGGTCCGCATCGGTCAATTTATGGACCATGTCCACGGGAAGTTTCGGCATGGAAGTAACGTTTTCGTAGCCAGGCACGAGCTCCGAAAGAGTGAGCGTACCATTGATGTTGTCCGCGGCGTCACCGAGGCGGTTGAGTAGGATGGTCAAGTAGTTGGAGGAGGTCGTGTTTTGAGAGAAAATGCGGTCAAGCACGCTGTTTCCAGTGTCGTTATCTACTTCGTCAAGGATGGTAGAACCGGTGTTCGGTCCAAGACCGATCAGGCCTTCGAAGCCTTGGGCGCCAATGTCCATGTTGAAACCAGACGTGTCCTGTACGAGCACTGGCAGTCGAGCAATTATGAGACCAGTGTTCATTACATGAAGGAGAGTCAAACCTACAGTATGCCTAGGTCACAGATAAATATCGAAGGCGATTGGGAGTGCAATGTAGGGACTCACTTGATCTTGAACCGTGTACCCAGCAAACTCCAAATCGGCGGTATGGATATCGCCTGCCCTTTCGTCAATAGCATGCACGCGACATGAAACTACCACCACACACCATGTGCATTTCCTACTGCATAGTTGAGCGACACGGACTTGCCGAGGTCCGTTGTATTCGGTACCGTGCCAGTGACCCACAGATCAGAGCTGAGAGTTGTGGTGAACTGCACTCAGCCAAAGCTTCATGCAACATGGATTCTGAGCTCACCTGCCGGTATCAAGGAGGACAGGAATCTGCCTGCCACCAAGGGTAATGTTGCTGATGTACTCTGCGTTGTGTGTATTTTGCACGGGGATAATGGAGCCGGAAGCTCTCGAGAAGAGGCCCCGCTTGGACAGAGAGAACTTGTCGGAGGGGAAGGGACTGGACGTGCGCACTTGGAAGGGGAGTCGGACTGCGTTCACGCCATTACCGGAGGAATAAGTTATACCGATCAGAAGATAGAGCAGGGAGAGAGGAAGCAGAGTCAACATTCGCGAAAACAAGAAAAGAGCGAGTATGTAAAAGAATGATGTGCTCAGATGAGCATGTGAGATGAGACGAGAGCCGTTTAGAGAAGAAGAACGAGGAGCAGAAGGAGGATCGTCGCCGTCGTCGTCGTTGGTCGTAGACTCGTAGTCACTGCTGCGGCGGTTGTTCACAGGCCGACCTTCGCCGAGATTGCTAATCGTCAAAATTGCACTCATTTGTATTGCATGAAGTTCGGGTTGTACTCTACATGTTCATCAAATGTTCAAATGTTCATGCACATGGATACCAAACGGCTTATGTCGAAGTACATGTATGGGCTTTAAATCGGCTTGTAAAGTCAAAAACCTATATCTTGAACATGTCAGACTTTGAAATTTGAGCGTTGACTCTTCGTCGCATTAATGGGGTGGGTCGTTGTCATCGTTCGAGCGCGTTCAACGACAAAACCCATTCATTTAGCTGCAGAGCGGAATCGCCAGCTCATCGTCCTCCTCGTCACTAGCATTCTGCTCTACTTCCCGACTGACAGTTCATGCGTTATGCGGACTTTAGTGCCGACCCACAGACATGGTGCTCAAGATATTTTCCGGGCTTTCATTGCACCTTCGACACTCTCATTCGACGCGGAGGCGTCGGATACTATGCGTACCTCAAGAGCAGCTTTAGTTCTGTCAAGTTGTGCGGCTGTCGTCCTCGCTGCCGTCCGGGAATGTGCTGTATGCTAGGAAGTACAGGTGTGGGAGACTCAGCGACGTGATGGAATTACGAACACAAGGTACATCGTTATATATTTCAAGTTTCAGCGTGACTGCATTGACCATTGTTTCAGAAATCGCGTTTCAGTGTTTTCGCCTCCCGCGCCAATCCAAAGTCATTTCCACTCACTCCTCCTATAGGTTCGTTGGGTATCCCTACCGCTACCAACCACGTCCTCGGCGTTTCGAGACGGTCGCTGTAGCCATTCTCCCAGAACGCGGGCGTTCTTGGTTCCTCAACCACACTGTTCTCGCGGACCTGGAGTACCACGGCCTTTCTGACTACGGCGAGACCTTCAGAGCTTGTATTTGAGGTACGTCACTATCTCTGCCAAGTTTCGTATGCATCGCCCACGTCCTCGTTGCAGAACACGGCCTTTACTCCGTTTCGGCCAAACCCTTTCACTTTCACACCAAAGTGGTGCTCCAGCGGTCTCTACACCCTCAAAAGCGTCCATGGATGACAGCCGTCCCACCTACAAAGTCGCCGTCATTCTCTCGCAACTGCTCGCCGCCACTGAGAATACAAAGGAAATGAGCACATTTGGCCGAAATTCCAACTGCTCGTATCGACGCGACGATGGCACTAATCGGCCCGAAAAGCAACGATGAGGCCGACGATACCTTTGTGGTACACACGGAGGGATGTGAGGGTGTTGAAAGGCCGTCAGACATCGGGGGCGGGGAGGGGCGTTGAGAAGGGAGGGAGGACAGCGGAGGACGTAGCGAACTCAATAACGTGTTTCGAGCAGTGTGAACGGTACATATAGCTGGACATACATGTATTCTACTCGAATTGTGCGTTACGTAGCAATACGATGTGTTCTGGCCACAAAGAACGGTCGATGATCGCAAACCTTCGGAACCGTGCGGACCGCTTATAAGCGCCATGATTCTTGGTCAGAGTATGCGTGTGGCAATCGTTTTGTCTCGTCATCTGTATGATGTCGAGTCCGGTAATTATTGCAAACGATTGTGCATTTCTTGACTTTTGATACTGACCTTTGGCGTACAGGATATCGGGAACAATCTCACGTTCGCGTTCAGCCTCTTGGTCGACCCAGCTTCGCCTGCACCCGTGGTACGCAGCGGGCCTGTGACCCTGCCTGAGGATGAGGGATTAGAGGATGGCGAGATCATGGAGCATGAGGAGGCTCAGGTATGCACTCATTCATGCTATCCACCGAGAATCAGACCTCATTCATCGATCATAGGCTACAGGATCCATGCCTGAGGCGGTCAGTGTCCCAAAAGACTCGAAAAGTGTGTTTACTTTGATACCTCTTACACATACACGACAAATGGCTCAACTGGATGCAGGAGCAATCAATACTGAATGAGCAGCCAAGAAAAGAAAGGCTAATCGATTAGCCAAGGGTCGGGCTGCTCGTCGTCTTCAGGCAAAAACAGCTCAGGTCCTGCATGCTGCAGAAGCTGCGGAACAGGAGTCTCAGAGGGTTGCGCAAGAGACTCACCAGCGCGAAATCGAAGAAGAACAACGAAGAGCGGCTGAATGCAGTGGCATGAGGAAGAACGTGCCCGCAAGCAGGAGACTGAGCATGAAAATTATGAGGCTGTGAAAGATGTCAGTGACTACGCGATCTGAACTGCAGGCTAAACATCATTGTTCAATTCCCTCTTTATGCATACATCAATTCCTGTCGTATCGTTTTTCTTTCACAATTTGGGCATCTGAAAACCCTCGAGATACAACTCTACAGGACAAGCAATTACACAACAGACATGTGTATGTTCCACTGGCGAAACTGGTGGGCTGCCATTTTGAATCTATATCAGCACAGACTTGAACTTGCAGCACATGGAACAACATCACATATTCAATACCTCAATTGGCAAGAAAATATACCTCAAGCCTTTTTATTTCAATGAAGAAGCACGATTCAGAGAAAAGATAGATGACATGCAAGACCGGTAGCTTAAACCTGTCTGAACTCCCCCCGCATCTCGTCGCAGGCTACCCTTCTCGTGAGACACGAAACGCGATCCACACAACGCAGCGGCTTAGAGTTCTTCGCCTGCGAGCCACCTCCTCGTCAATTCCAGCGATCTCTCAGGCTGATCGTACGGAACCTAGCGGATGAAATTAGACATCACGACTCGAGGTTCCTAGGAATGCAAATAGGGTCTGCGAGAGAAGGACTGACCATGTGTCCAGCGTCCGAAATAGTCACGAACGTGAGAGGACCGAAGCTACGTGTGAGCCCCGCGGCTCCACCGTCGACTGTCCACTTCCTCAAAGGCAATGCAGTGAATTCATGTTGACCTGTCCATTCTAGTCCGAGAGTCATACGTTCGTTACCGATCTACCAAAAACCATTGAGGTGGGTATGATATAAGTGAAGATGGGAAGAGCGACGCTCACCCAGTTGCATACAAGGTCGACATCTCCGACATAGACGAGGACCCTGACTCCACGCTCGAGAAGAGCGGCGACGTAGTACTGTGACGGGAAAGCACCGTCCATTGATTCTTCAAATGCAGTATTGACGTCCCATGACGCGAAGAAGTAATCCCCTACTGCGGGATCGACGCCGAGGGTTGTTCGCATGTAAGATGTATTGAGGTACGTGCTGATTTGGCTGTTTGAAATAAAAGCTGGTCAGCTGAGGTTCGAAGTTGACCGTGATTTTCAGGGCTCACAGGAAGATTGGGTAGCAGAATGTCTCCTCAAACTTGCCGTCGCTACATGAATACAATCAACAATCAACCTTCGAAGTAGAGTCATTCACGTACCATGGTACCCTCAAATCATACATGTTATGTCCTGCGAAAGTGCGTAAGTCAATATATCGTATTCGAGACGGAAAAGACATGCCAGCTCTTGTGAGCCCAGTGAGAAGGTGTTCCTGGCAGAACGACAGCGCCGCACGACAGTTTATCCGGTCGAATGAGTCTTCACAAGCTTCTTGCATCCATTTTTTGCAGCGCGGGACCTACACACGGCAAAGTCAACGAACTGAATGCGTAAATTATATGCGCTGTGATCGTACAATCTGCTTCAATTGAACACATGTGCTAGAAAAGGTCACCTGGTCAACTGTGTACTACAACGCATGAACGTACTCACGCGATGTCTGTGACCGGCGGCACACTCCCATTCAGACACTGCATGTCATAGTATGACGGCAGCATAGTCGAATCCTGGGTGCATCCATTTCCTGCAAACGAAGTGAAGTCACCAAACAACACATACATAATGCACCGTAAGCATACCTAACATGATAGACGAAAGATTGACGGGAGTCAAGCCCTTTTCGACGAGCTTCGCATTTTGGTCGTATATCGCAGCAGCGAACGCTGGGATGTAGGTACCCTGTCGGAAAGACACCGTATCAGAGCGTGTGTCAATACCTATGAAGATGAAGCAGGTCACTTACCCCGTACGACTCCCCAGCCATGTGAAACGCACGTCCTTTGAGTTTGCTGAAATGCTCAAAGAATATGGCGACGAACGCGGCAATGTCTTTGCCTCCTTCTTGACTCGTGTTCTAGATCGTAGAACACGCATACATTGTCCAGTGAGCGAGGCCGGCAGCAGAAAGAATCTGGACCTCAGGCTTACGACAGTCTCGCCAAATTCGGCATACGAATACCCAACACCGACCGGCTGGTCGATGAAGAACACATTCGCATGCGAGTTCCACGCGTGAGGGTTGTACACGGTCGCGTTGTCTGAGACGACTCTACAAGGACCTAGTGCGAACCCAGTGTAAGTTCCAGACACGTCTGGTTGTCTTTGGAGTTGAAAAAAGCATGTGAATGCTCACCGAGCTCCATGAAAAGCCCTAACCCAGACGACCCACCGGGCCCACCGTTGGTCCAGAATATAACGTCGTCACGATCTGGGTCGTCCCTGCTCTCAAAGAAGTAGAAAAACAGGTGTTTGGCTTCTATGTCTATGTACCCCGTGTACGCACTTCCAATTTCAGCAAATGGCGACGCGTCTCAATAAATCGTACTTCCCGGATGACTTCATGAGCAAATGAACACACCTGACGTTACCGTCGCAGAAATGAGACTTCTTGACGCGTACAGAATGCCTCGGGAACGCAGGGTGGCTCAGCGTCGTGAATTCCGACGCAGAAAGCGCGTTCAGGTCGCCCACAGGTGAAAACAGACCGGCATCCGTCGAGTCATACTTGTCGTACGGCGAAGTGGAAGCGACTTGCAATTGAAAATGCCGTTGTGCACTGTATGCTGACGTCGTGAGTCCTAGCAGAGACAACGCGGAGACAAGCACGCCTGCAAGCATCGTGTCGGTCGTGAGCAGGTCAGAAAGACAGAAACGAGGTTTTGAACTTGCTCCATCATCGTTATCCGTTGCGCCCCGGTACCAGTCGTTCCTCATTGCGGAGATCACGGCCTAGTCCCATGGGTAAGTAGAGATGTCAAGATGTCGTTGTCTCATGGTTGTCTCCAGCACAATCGACCATTGGACCATTGGTGTTGTTCACGTTCAGATCTCCAGCTCGACGATGTGAACGAGAGTCAACGAGATCTCAGAATGACAAGTCGAATATCGTCTCGACGTGTCGACGTGTTCGACTCAGAGCACGACATCCACTGATAAGATAACGCGTCCCCTCCCCACTCCTCCGGGGCAATATGTAATTCGGACTTACAACCCCATCCCTCTATCCGAGTCGAATCTCCAATAGTCAAAAAAAAACACGCCACTATCCGGGCCACCCGCCCCCCACAAATCTCGCGCATCTCACTTTTGAGTCCGCAGACGCACTGCCATCCCGTCCGCCCCCGCCCTGTAACCTGTTCCTGGTAGCTGATTCCAGTCAATGAACGTAAATGAGATGCACGTTATCGCCAGCCGTGGACGCGCTCGGATGTACGCGTGGAGAGAGACAGGTCCAAAATTAAGTAGGGATCCGGAGAGAAGACGTGATTGCGACTACATGACATAACATGAACTCGAGACATATAATAGATAACCTGTATGTTTATTTAAACCGAGCCCTTCGATAAAAGAGATGAGAGCGAGAGGCGTGAGAGGAGGAGGGAAGATGCTATATCATGAGAGACGGAAACAAACTCTAGTATGATGTTGTCCGACGGAGACGAAAAAGTGCGATCACAGAAGGAACAGAAGAACGAAACAGAGAGGAGAGATCTAAGGGGAGTTATTATCATAAAAAAGCGAGACGAGACGAGATGAGACGAGCCTGAATACAGTGGGTGGAGATGGAGAGGAGGACTGAGAGAGGTGGTGTCGGAGATGGTGACGAGTCTATATGGAGTGTGTAAAGTCCTTTCTACTTCAACCTGGAGAGATAAAGTACCAAAGAAACCAACAGACGTAGGAGCAGAGGCGAGGAGACATAACACTGTGACCGAAGTCGACGACGAAAAGGAGGGGAAGTGCGCACGCGCGATCAAATAACGACGAATACGAAAGACAAGACGCCTTCAAACGCACGCCAACAATTGCGCGATACCGCCAAGATAAAACGATCAAAATCGCTTGAAAGAACAGAGTGGGGAGCATAAGGAAGCTCTGTCGATCCAGGGTTGGTGTAATGTGGTGTGGGGGTTCGGGTCCGGGATAACTCTCCCGGTCCTTCAAAGCCGCCGCAACCCCGTAGCCGCCTCCAACTCGCTGAATCGGGGCAGCTCAATCTTCTCTACCTCCTTACCCGACGAATGTTGCTGACCACCACCAGAGGACGGATTCGTATCGCTTGGCGTACCTTCCGCGTCGTCATTCAATAGATCCCGCACGCTCAAGGCGGTTGGCCGGTGGGAAGGCGAGCTCGGGGACGAGGGCAGCTTGAGAGGGGGCAGCCTGATTGGCGGCGAGGGTGCACGGGACACCGGCACGGACAGCGATTGCGAACTGCTCGAGTGCGAATGCGGCTCGTGTGTCAGGTTGGTGTTGCTCGCGTTGTTGCTGAAGAGCACGGGCGACGTGGAGTCGGACGCCGTGCGTCCTCCGCCGGACAAGGGGGGCAGCGGCGACGAACCATGACGGGCATGTGGATGGATCGGCGTCATACCGAACGCAACGCGTACAGAATGTGCGAGATGATGGTGATGTGGGTGCTCGCGATCTCGACTGTGCCCGTGATGTGAGCCATGCGGGACAGGAGTCTTTTGTTGTGAGCCCCAAGCGGGCGGCGATGGTGGACGGGAACTTGAGGCACTGATGCTCCCACTCCCACCTGCAGGATAGTAAGCAAGGGAATGAGGATGACTACCGGGACTGCTACCGTTGCTGCTAGGTCCACTCGAAAGCTGAGGCGTTGGCAACGCAGTGAACGTAGGTTCTGGATAATGCGGAACGTGGTACAGCGTGCTATTGGGCGATCGCTCGAACGGATAGTGCTTGCCCAAGGATACGAGGTCGCCAGTGCTGCCCCTCTTGCGCGAGCTGAGCACGCCTCTTGCTGTGGGAGGACTGCCGACCAGGCCTGTCGCTTTTCGCGGGTAGTATTCGTCCGTCGGGCTTCCCGGATGTGAACTTGACAGATGGAACGGTGATGGTGCACGTGATGGGCCGGACGAATGAATGTTCAGTGTTCGCAGGCCGCCAAGGAACGGACTCGTGGATGGGGTGAACGTGAATTCCCCACTGGGGCCCCGGCTTCCTGGCACAGGTCCCGCATAGCCTTCTGTGACGTGGGGTTGCGGAATGGGCGCATGGCGCGGGGAATGCGAGGGGTTCATTGAGTCCGAATCCGAACTGACGGGAGACGGTGAGTCTTCGTGTCCCACAAACAGATGCGGTCTGTGAGAAGCGGAGTGTGCTGGAATCGAGTAAGGATGACTCCAAACGCCGTGCACATGCGAATAACCATGCTGCCTTTCCCTGCTGTCCACCACATGGCCAGATGAATGAGGGTGCAACGGCACCAACTCCCGGCGAGGAGGCGGCGCGCCGTAATGCCTAACGTGATGGGAACCTTGCGCGCCATACGTATCGTCATATGCGACGTGGCCACGCCCACGTTCCCGCTCGCGCGAAGTGCCAAAATAACCGCCCTCTTCACTGAAATGCGCAGGGAAAAGCGGTGTCGTCAGGGGGGTATTGGAGTCGCTCTTGCTGAGCCTGCCATGAACGTCGGTGTGGCGTGTCTGGTATTCCGCCCGACGGAGGACTTCGGAATGTCGGGCTTCGTATTCCGCTCGGCGGTACGCTTCATGACGCTCCAACGCGTGCAGTTCCTCGACAGCAGCGGAAGAAAGCGCGGAGAAGGCGGAAGGTTGGGGGGAACGCGGACGTGTGACCTCGTGGGCACGCCGTACCCGAGCACCACGTTCGAGCGGCATGCTCTCGGAGGCGTAAACTGCGGTCGGACGAGCGTACGATTCACCCTGTATGACACAACGTTAAAATTTTTGTCTACACGACCGACATGCGCACCCCACCGGTCAACCGGCAGATCGGCCGATGAGCATGCGGAAAAGGGTACTCACCTCGTCATCGCTGTTGGCTCGGCTCCTCGCCTTCTTCTTCACTCTGAGCTCAAGCCCACGGTCCAATGCCAAGTCCTCCACAACTCGCCGGCTACTCGGGTCGTGTAGAGAGTTGATCTCGTAGTCATCATCGTGATTTACCTCGACCTTTGCTTTGCCCTTCACTTTGGAGGAAGGCCCATGATCGCTGTTCGAGCCGTTGTTGTGTATGCGAGCATGTCGAGTGAGCTCATCGGAACGAGAAAACCGTTTCTCGCAGCCAGGATGTGAACAAAGGAAAGGCTTCTCCCCTGTGTGTGTTCTGATGTGGCGGGTCTGGGCAAAGAAAGCATCAGACGTTGAGGGTGTGGCCACTATGGCTGCGTGGCGTACCTGATGTTCCAGCCTGTTGAAGGCACGTCCACACAGGGGATAAGGGCACTTGTAAGGCCGTGCAATGATTTTATCTTGCGGGAGTGGCGGGGGCAGTGCGATTGGGGAAGTTTGAGAGTCCATGGCTGAGAGAGCGTAAAGGTACGTGGTACACGCGTGAATGGTAGGCGAAAAAGAGCAGAGGGTATAAGTAGGAAAGATCAGGAAGGAGATGGTGTCAGAGATGGCAAATCACGTACGCAAAARCTGGCCAGGTTTCGTATGGACAGGGTAGGGATGAATGGACGGAGAGCAGGTGGGCAGCTGGTGACCACGGGTGTGTGCGCAGGTGAGACTGAGAGGAAGGACCCCTCAGTTGCCAATTCACTTGCAGGGATGGGCCGGGGATTCTGTGTCAGGAAGAAAAGGTTGTGAAGGAGTCGACGGTGATGAGAAGAGCAGATATTGAAGAGGCAAATCCGTAGTTTCGCCGGGGACGCCTGGTTTGGCCTGAGCACGAAATCGTGTTGTCAGGTTCGGAGAGGGTAAAGTATGTAAAAGGGAAGCCGGATAAAGAGAACGTGGAGAGACCAAGGTGGGGAAATTGGCCTGATTGTTCGAACGTGGGATCCGGAGGATTGCTGCAGCGATCTCGATAAATGTTATCTTGGGCGACAAAGGGCGACAAAATGGGGCTATCCGGCGCGCCGTGGCACTGGCAGTGTGGCAGCAGACCTTGCCGGTGACGGGCCACTAACGACGAGAGAGACGGCAAGGACGAGGAGGAGGAGGAGGAGGAGTAGCGACGGGGTCGGGCAACGTCGGTGGTGTAGGTGGTGAACGTTAACAATGCACGGAGATGGGAGGTTGTTGTCGTCGTCGTCGATTGGGACGTTGTGGACGATTGACTCGAGTTCGAAATTATTCGTTTTTTCGCCACCGCTTCGCTTACGTCATGACCCGCTCACCGTACGCAAACGCGCGCGCACGTTATCGCACAAGTTGGCCAATCTTGATGAAGGGCACGGAGACTTGTGGCTGTACACTTCCCTTTTTCACATGTTGCGACCCGCTGTGTACACGCAGGGAGAACCGTCGGACCACACGCCGCAGCTGGAGTCGTTCCGTCCTGCCCCGACATCCATCCTGCTCGTTGCTCTCGTTGGTAACACTCTTTCGTCTGTTTCATCATCTCGCGCAGTCGCCCTGCAACACCCTCATACCGCTAGAATGTATCGATGTTCACATCCGACACCCCGCGCACAAGGACACTAGGGTCTTGATCAGAATCCGACCGCGCACATATCGTTCGTCCAAGGCCCATCTTCGGTCGAGCAGGTCTCGAGTCAGGTCTAGAACGTTTCTACGTTCGTACGCAGTACAAACAAGGGTGCTCGCCAGCCTACACACGTCTCTATACACGTTCTCCTGTAGTACATATGACGACACCGGGCGTGTACACAAACCACATTGGTACGTATCTCTTCTCCCGCGTATGTGCTTATCTTAGCGTCAAGCAGAAGTTCGCAGATAGAGCAAAAGTGGACCGGACATCGACTGCTCGTTGACATCAGCTTCTTCCCCACGAACCTTCTCGGCGTTCATAACCCCCTTGTGATCGAACGAAGACAAAAGTGAGTAAGTGGCACATTCAGATCATGACAAGTGCAACTGGCCGATCTGACTTTCGACTTGTCCAGTGATGGTGAACAATCCTCAATCAACCCTTGTATCGCGGAATGTCTCGCGACAACATGGATGCATTGCTGTATCACGAAGGCGATCCTCCAGGATCCCCCTTGCCCGTGCCGTAACGCAACGGAGAAACCCTGACACGGCTTCGTGCCTACACACCATCTCGACAGAACACGGCTTTCCTCATGCACAACCCTCCGTCCCAACCCCTCGCAATTCACGCTCATCATCTGATTATGATTTCTCTTCTGCCTATTCTGGGCTTGGTCTAGACCTATCCACTCACCGGGAGATTCTGGGGGACTTCCACTCGCAGATATCCGACGGTGTCCGCGTCATGAATAACTGGACGTGGAACGTCTTTTCTTCTTCGTTCTTCCCCAGGGCGCGCGACTATCACTATATACCGTGCTGGGCAGTGTAGATCGTCTCCACCCACGCCGCTCCACCCGTTCGTTTCCCGATGGGTTTCCCCACATTCTCGAGCGGTCCATTGCCGGTCGGTATGAAATCCAGTGACTTCATCGCATATAGACCTCAAGTTACACCGATGACCCCGGTCGCCATCGCGAGGCGTCCCGCGTCGAAGGTGCACCTCGTTCTCGCCCTTGATCGTCTCCGGATCTTCACGGACGGGGGGGTTCGCAGCAAGGTCATTGGTATACTCGAGCCTAAACCTAAATGCTACCTTTCGCAAGCTCCTCTCAAAACCCCGATCACGCTTTCTGGCTTCTTTCTCTTGGTCCCCGCTCCGTTCTCTTTCTGTTTTGGATTATGAAACATCGCTTTTCGGGATAAATGGAGTTTTTGACAGCTCCTCAAGACGGTTTTCTTCTCTCTTTCTGGGACGCCGCTCTGTCAGTGAAACGTCGCTTTTAGGACGAATGCGTTCCACACCTATCAGATCCGACCTCCGCCAGGAATCTCGATCAGTCCAAATCCAGGGCTAGTGTCTCCCCTCCCCTGCGTGCAGGGATCTTTCCCCGAGGTTTAGCATGTTCGTACTCATCTTCACTCCCCATAAACGTCCATCGTCTGCCCACATACGCCATCGTCTCGTCTTTCCTATACATGACGCGTCGGACTGAACACGAAACGGTCCTGCTCAATTGCTCGAAAACGCCTACAATCCGTCGAACCCTTTCCGCAGTTTCACCGTTTCCGCCGCTCCCCGTGATCCATCTCCCCCCCTCCAACCCTTATTGTCGACATACGACATCACATTGTACATTGATATCACTCCTTCCCTTCATACCTGCATCCTCCCCTTCTTCGAACTCTTCGCAAAAGGGGCCTCAAGGCCCACGAAGGATCGGTGTGGTGCGAGGCGAATTGTCGGGGCGGGGTATCCTCGCACTGGCATGGCTTTTTCCATTGCATCGCATCGCATTGGTGGGTTTCGAGTGGACGGTTGCGACGTGTGGTGTAGGGGGTTCTGTAGGGTTTTTGTGTGAACCCGTGCACTACGTGCGATGTGCGCATCATCGTCAGTGCGGGTTGTGTGTTCGGGTTCTCAATAGAACTTGAAGTCCATTGAACTGGAACTTGAATGTGCAGGGACCTGCTACTATCTGGGGACGGTGTGCTGGGGTGCGTCTCAGTGAATAGACCAGTAGCATTAGGATAACCTTCCTATGATAAAGACCGCGTGCATATCGGCGTGCCCAAGCATCCTCCACCTCGACCATGTACCACGGCCATGACAACCCTGACATAGATTCCCATCCGGAGATAAGTACAATCGTCAACCTCTTCAAACTCTTCAGAGTTCTTCTGGATCTGTTTGTTCAGGAAAACAGGGACGTGTTCCATCTGGGAGAGGCAGGGGATATGGTTTCGAAATAGCCCGAGTTTTCACCTGTGTCAGGACTCAGGATGAGATTATCTATGTTGTTACCCTCAGGCTTGAAGAGTGCTGTTAGTAGCCGATGGATTCTGCGGGCCCATGACCAGGTGGTCCGTCAGGGCGGGCGGGTCCGGACAAGGAAGTACCTGCTGAGCCTTACAGGTTTTGCCAACGGCGCGGTTCGAGATGCTGAAAAATCAAAATACCAGGGTGGACGGTGTCATGGCTAATCGGCTAGCGGCGCCAGGGATACCAACATGTTAGTCACCGTACCAGAGTCAAGTACATGTTCCCTTCCAAGCAACGTGGAGTAGAAAGAGAGGTGGGACAAGACGTCTGAGACCCACAGTGATAACCGAAGGCGAAACGCTGATACAAAGAGATCATGTCCAGACAAGTGCCTCAAAACGAACCTATGTCGTCCAAGTAGTATCCAACGTGGAACGACGGCGAGGGTGGTACTAGAAAACACAGCATACAGCGCCGTGAATGCACTATGAACTGGTTTGTAGGACGGCCAACCGGTGAACGGATTCGACGGGCCGAGCACTGCCAGTGGCGCTCGTCACCGTTAACTGCTACGAAGTAGTGAAGGCGCAACCCACCCTGGTTGCCCAGCCCTGCGAACTTGAAGAAGACACCGAGATGGAGCGCGCCCTCGTCCGTTCGCGGAGTCCGCGTGGAACCCAGCTCCAGCCAGCGAAGATTCAAAACGCAACATGCGCGGAGCGAAAAGGCTCACTTGAACTCAAACTTAGCTTGTGAGATATTGGGTTACGACTGTCAACAGGAGAGTCCGCAACAGGAAACCAAGCGAGTCCGACGCGACGTGCGCAGAATGAGAAGGCAGGAAGTAGCGCCGGGTCTTGGCTTGCTTGTCCCCAATACAACAGTGGCCACCGGCGTACATTGTGTAGCACAGACTTGCGATGCGGTGCACATAAACTTGAAACCGAAGTGGATCCTGATGTGAGCAATGCGTTTCAGTCGTTGTGCAAAAAAGATGGGCTTCTTGGACTGCGTGCTCACCTGCTCGTGTCCGAGCAAGAGGTGTTGGGGAGAACATCCTGCGCTGTAGTAGACGAACATCATCAATACATGTGTTGGAGACACCCGTGTCACATCATCTGAACCGAATTTGTATAGGGATACAAATACCCATCACGTCTCGGCGAGATTCGATCAGTGTGGCGTACCAGTGACCCCGGCGGCGCATTCATCACAGCGCCACAAGCTCGCTGTCTCGAGCCGGCGCTCAGCTGACCATTCGTGAGCCATCTGTCAACCTGAATTGTGATATTGATTGAATAACAAATCCTTGAACACCCGTACATCGTGTGATTGAAGAAAAGCGAAGATCTTAACAAGAAAATCAGATACCACGGGCTGCTACACACACGACGAGTCAATTTGGAGGAAGAACGACCAAATTATAGCTGACACTCACCAGTACCTTTCCGGCCTGGTCATGACGAGAACTCAAACCCCAAAACCTCCCAAGATGCATGCCCGCCCCTCGCGGTCACATACTCCCCAAGTAGCCGATACCCCACATCCAAGAAGTCCTTCGGGAGCTGCCCGACCTCCGACAAAAATTTCTTCCCCCCCTGCTGCCCGATCACCAGCAGCTCGTCGATATCGTTCACATCCTGGTACTGCTTCAGCCGGTAATCCGATCTGTCCGACTTGCGATGGTCCGACCAGCCTTGCACTTTCAGCATCAGCAATGCAAAGAATGGGAGGGCGGGAAGACCATCGATGCGCACGATCGCCGTGGTGGAGAGGAGCGGGATGCTCATGATCCCCGGGATCAGGATGTCGACTTTAGTGGAGCGGTTGTAGCGAGTAGCATAGAGGGAGGGGATCTTGCAGTAGAGGATGCGGTAGGTTGCGCCGACTTTCTTCGACGCGCGGGTGTAGAAGTCTCCGCCGCCACCGAGCTCGAGCATGTTCTTGAGTACCTCGGTGGTGTGCGAGTTTGTCATTACGATGAGGTCGACGTCCTGTGAATACAAAGCATTCGATTGACGGAGCCCTCCAGACGAAACACAGATCATGATAAGGATCAATCGAACGCACGTTGGGAGTCCTCTCGCACCCATATAACTCGCAAGCTGCCCCTCCAAATAAGCAGCAGCTCAAGCCATTGCGTTGAAAGATAGCTACAGCCTTACGCACAACGGTGCGAAGCTCTGTCTTCGTGGGTTTACTCATAGTGGCAGCCTCTGAGAGTGGTTGGGGAGGAAGCGGGTGGAAGGCCAGCGCATATAACAAGGAGCTTCCTCATGTTTCCTAATAACGAACAAGGTTCAGTACACTGATTTCGGTGGGAACGGGAGGTACTGAAAGCAGAAATGAGGGCCTTTACGGTGCGGTCACGGGTGTGGTATTTATATGATACCCCAGACACGTTTGCGGCCGCGCGATGATCCCGTCCCAGGCTCGTGCGTCTGACGCCACAACTCATCGTAAGAAACGGAGGGAATCCGACATGGCGCAAACAAACTCCACCACCGGAGCCGCGAAACATGTAATAACGAGAAACCAGACGGCGGAGACGGGGATACTGCTCATAAAACAGTCGGTGATCTGATCGGAACTCTCGGAACTCTCACCAAGGCAACATAAGTCACACAACCGCCCACTCCTACTCGACTCGACTCCCTGTTTGACTCTCCATTTCAGGACTGTCATCTTACAGCGTCACTTGCTTCCATGTTCAGTTTATTTCCAGCGTCGTGGCTTGACGATATAGTATAACTTGAAGAGCGGCTTCTTCTGTATTGATGACGTGTATTCGCCTTTGACAAGGACTCAACATTGAGATACCTGAGGAGACGATACATATATACACGCGGTAGGAAATTGCATAAGTACCAAAGGCCGGTGGTAGACCGGGGTATCCAAGTCCACTTTCTAATCATACATTGCTACCTTGTGAAATAACCAAATAACCTTGTCTCAGGTAGTTTCAAGCTCAGCTTCAAACTTGAACTGTGAGTACAGCGAACGGATACTAGTATCAATAAATCTTACCATAAGCACCTCTTCCTACTCACTGAGCATTGGCGGGTTGATTTCGGATGAACAGCAGAGCTTCGATAGCAGCCTGCGACGACCCGAACAGGCACGAAATGAATTCGTGATAGGCCTCAGGCGCTGCTCTATTGGGTGCCGCTCTGATCTGTATATAAACGTTGAGAAATAAATGCCCACGCAATCCAGAACTGGAAACATACCGCGTTGAGGGCTTCCAGGTATGCAAGCCTGATAGATGACGTGATAGCAAGAGGCGGAAGACGAGCTCGCGTCAGAGGTATTGATCCAAGAATTCGAGACAATCTTCCATTTCCATCCTGGAGTTATCGTCTTAGAATAACTCCATCAAGTAGTATGAGTTGGAGACGGTACCTCGAATGGATGGATCGTGATAACGACGTGCTGGATCCAGGTAGAGAGAGCGAACGGATCCAGATCAGTGCGATTAATAAGCTCCTGAAACAACTTCAGATCAATATTCGCTACACCTTTCATGAGAATACACATCGACTACATACTACTGTGCAATAAGCCGGACCTTAGAAAATAGACATGTGGAGTCTGATGAGGATCTTTATGGTGTTCAAAACCGCGACAGGATCAAAGCTGTTGATGTCGAGAAGGTCAATACCGCTCGTAGACGTCGAACGTCGCCGTTTCGCCGTGCCCTAGCCTACGCCTCATGTTAATGGGGGTGTCACTGAGTAACGATAAGTCGTCGATAACCCATACCATGTTGAGAGCAGCATAGTATTCGCCCAAAAACATTGTGGTAGGGTCTATATGAAATGAAGGAAGACCTCGTCGCAATAGAGGGATTGAAGATATCAGCCGGGCCATTCTACCATTCCGTCCTTATTCACTGTTTTAATGCGAATGCGCTTGAAAGGCAGATACAAAATCGCACCTCGAAGGGACGAACTTGAATCGTGATGAACACGTGATGCATCCATGCCGCAGCTGCCAAGGCGTCCACGTCCGTTCTGCATAACAAATCCCATTCAAGTGCGCTGTTAGATATGCAGCTGAAGTGCACGATACAAGACTGCAGACCTACATTGGACCGCTGACAGAAAACCTCCAGTTCTGCGTCGACCTCGTCGTAAGGGAAAAATTGGATTCCCCCGCCTTGAGGTGTCGTTGCTGTCACAAGGGCACATGAACTACTCCTGGTCACGCCAATATTCAGATACGCCAGTGTATCTCCGCGAGGCGAATTGACGTGCAGAACCTGAGACGATCGCATTAGTGTCCGGTGTAGACGGCAAAGCCACGAATACGCTGAGCCTTCTATCTTTGATAATGCGGTCGTCTCCTGCAGAGCCTTGAAACCGAGTCAGTATGAGTCATACAAGTAAGTCAAAGACGAGCTTACCGCATGCGTATCCTTCAGAATGGCGATTCCGTCGTCTAGATGCCGAACCATTCCTCTGAAAGAATATTCTCCATTCTCCAAGTCTGCAGGTACCTCATAAAATCTATCAAAGCTTTTGTTGGCAATGGCCCGGACATGTACCTAGAGAGAAATTTTTGTCAGCACACAGGATTTGAAGTGTGGCGAGTCTGGGAGAGCGTGCCAAATATAATACAACGGGGCGTGGGAGGCGTAGAAGCGTTATCTGAGGGTGTTCGGGACCAAGGCACTGACCAAACCAGAGTGATTGCCATCAACAACCTGATCAAGTGTCCAACAACGAACTTGAATGGCAGCTTGGAGGAACAACCTCGAGAAGGAGGAGAGGGCAGGTGTTTTACCGCTCAACGTATCGCGCATAGTGCAATCGTTTGATACAACGAGTAGGGTCACTACCATCTCGTGGGAGGGGGGATATCGGCGAAGGAGAGGAAAGCAATGAAATAGAGGACACCGGAGGATCAGCCGAAGAGGCCTCGAAAGGGAGACGTTTCGGGTGACAATAACGTATGCGAGTCAGAGAGGGGACGTCCCTGGAGGCGTGATTCGCTGTCTTCATCAAATTAAGTTTATTCGGCGAAATCGAGTCAAGGGAGAGCAAGGTTGCTTTATTTCGGCCCGACCGTGGTTTCCCAGCTTTTGTGCATTACCCGTCGGGGTCACCAGATAAAGGTGAGAATGCCTCTTATGCGTCACCGTGGATCGCTTCTGATCGCGCTGCAGGCTTTCTGCAATCACAGGTTCTCGATGTGAGATTCGACTAACTGACTCACGTAATGTTCCCAAATTGAGGTTTGACTTCGGCGCAAGGCTGAAGCTAGTTGCCAAGCACATGTCATGTGGCTAGCAGATCTTGAATGAGCGTCGACGTCAAGAAGCTACGCAGAACCGGAACGAACACACCTCGCCATACAAATGAATTGCTTTCAAGCGGTGACTGGACCTCTGCAAGTCCGCTCCAAAGGGAAGGGATGCAACAACGTTCCCAGAGTGTGGCATACACAAGAAGGCTGGACGACCAATGTTCAAGTGATGGTGTGGAAGTTGCTGTATCGTAGATCGAAGTCAGCACGGTGCTTTGACTGGTATAATTTCACATACCATATCATATGTACAATTTACATCGTTCGTCGGTCGGTCCCCAAAATGGATGGGATTCAACAGGACTATTTGAGAGGTCGATACGCAGTTTCTCTTGTCAAATGGAAGAACTGGAGCGCCCATGGCCAGTATTAGGCTGTCTGGGCTGTCTGTCGTTCAGCGGCACCATCACAGATCTTCGTCGTGGCGTACCTCGTCATCGCCAGACTCAGATACAGCTATCCATGCCGTTCGGAGCGCAGCGAATTTCTCGCGATGATCAGTCTCGGGTTCGTATTATCTGACGCCACAGCACAAGAGACTGAGCTGCAAACCCTTACGCTGTGACCTCTCCGAGAAGCTGATGCCAAGAATTGGCAGACAGAAACGGTGAGGATACCGCCCAGCGAACGATCGCTTCTTCGAATAAACAACGACGTCTGCAGGTCCGCATTCAGCACCGAGAATGTACGTATGCAGAATGAACATACCTCAATGTATAGGTAGCAGTCGCCCTGTCAACACGCTTCCTTGCAACTTTGCGCGACAGGAACACCCAAGCTGTTCTTTCCATTGCACGGCGCAGATATCAAATACGCACACCAGTGACGGTCGATGGTTCCGTAGCCACATGGTCATCGACACTGTTGAAATCTATGATGAGGCAGTTCTCGTAGATCAACAACGGAGTTATCATTGATCCCGTTTTCGTAGATAAAGCCCTCTTTTCGTGTATTCCCCCCTCTCTCATGCGTTTGCAAGAGCTCAGCCAAACGCAATACATTCATTCTATTCCTACTGTCCTCAGGAATTCTAACACAAAACGCATCGCGGCTTGCTACCGCTCACCACACGCACGACGCTCCA
>SGPM01000393.1:0-23367 GCA_004802725.1 Antrodiella citrinella
GCAATGTATAGCAAGCAGACAGCGAGCAGATGCAGCTCAAAACGATATTCATTATACGACAATAGATAGCGATTGATGGACATTCGGACACCGGCGCTTCTCCGGCGCTTCCATCAAAGCCATGGTCGGTCATGACTAGCCATGGCTCGGCAACGCTCGGTCACGGTCATTGGTCAATGACCGCGCCTCTCTGGTCACGACTTTCCAAGACTGGATGAAGCCCACTATCTGGTTCCGATAGCAATGAGCCAATGGCCATGGATTCTCGCGAACGAGGTGAGTCATGGGTGCTCCCATGGGTCGAAGAGGAAGAATATGGTGACGGAGGCATGTCATGGGGCAGCGTCGGCCGTGTATTCGGGATGATAGCGCGAGGACGGGGCTCTCTTGAATGTGCTACAGGAGATCGGGACGTGCGGCGCCGTTTCCGAGAGGGACCCGCACTGGCGGGGGGATCTCGCTCGCGTTCGCGCTCCCTCGATCGGACCTCTGGGGCGGCGGCGGGCTGCTTGTGGAGGCGCACGGATGATTCCGCGTGATTGTGTGCGTTTGGGTACGCGTGCGCAGGCAACGGTGGGGAGTTGTGATATGAAGTCGTCGGCGGTGGAGTGGGGAAATGTGGTTGATACATATGCGTAGGGTGGTTGTCGTGCACTTGGGACGCAGTTGCTGGTAGTGGAGTGCTGTACATTTCGAGCATGGTGCGATGCAGGGAAGCCATAGAAGCTATGCGCTTCAGAAAACAAGTTTCAGCATGACGCCAATGTTAGGAAATATGGCGGAGGGGCACGAACCTGGTCTTCGGCGCTCTTGGCATTGAGCATGGAGATGAGCATTTCACGGTCGCCATCGCCCTTGGCTTTGTACGCCCCCAGAATCTCGCGAAGAGAAGGCGGGGGCGGCTAGAAGAAACACGTGACCGGGTGAGCTCATATGTTGGGATGGGGTCGTGAGACAGAGGGTGCATACCTGGTCGAGAACATGCCAGGTGGAGGTGAGGAGTGATTTTACGATGGGCTCCATGGCGTAGGACTGTGAATTGGGAAGGTCGAGGACAGAGGAGTGTGCGGCGGGGGAGAGGAGGGCAGAGGCAGACATGGGAGTCGGGGGAAGAGGCAGGGGAACATTTTTGCGGTGCAGCAGGGTATTTGAGTCTTGGATAGCCAAGGGTGATAGACTATCTTTGTTGGTATTGGGAGGCAGAGTAAATATAGGATGCCAAGCCAGGAAGAGCACGACAGCCGGTTCGTGCCATCTCTTGGGACATTCTTGGAACCTGGCTCTGTCACAAGGCGGCGCATGTGGGCACCCGGGTCGAGCGTCGAAGCTGGATACGTCGATACGCCGAGCGACGGACAGCAGCAGCAACAACAGCGAGGGCAACGCAGCAGCCCAGCGCAGAAGCTATTCCTGGCCACACCCTCGGCGCTTGCTTGGCTCGTCCCAAATAGCATGATGCCGCTTTTTATAGCTCAATGTCTTGGCACTCCCATCCTCCTGCTCGGTTTCTTCTCGGGCCCTGCGCGAATTTACCCGCTAAACATCTTGGCACACACCGACAGTCCTCAGACATAGCGCCGCAGAACGCCCATGTAGACATGCCAAGGTCACATCGGAGCAACGCGGGTCTGCATTCTCACCCTTCTCCGCACACCATCATGTAAACTCCTCAAAACGACTCGGCAGTCTCATAGTCGCCGGTGTATCCGCACATGTGTTTACGTACATGTGGGTCATGTGCTCTACACGTGATCGACACATCGACGCGACTCGAGTCACAGCACGCTCCCAAAAGAGGCCCTTCCTCTTCCCTCCTCACTGTGACTCACGAAGGACTCTCCGGGCAGCTATATATTCAAAGGTGTACCAGGCTTGACAGCTCTCTACAACAACCTCAGACAATACGAGCTGGCAGGCCACGTCAACATCGTCGAGGATTACAGCGACACCCGCAAGTGCGCAATATCAACACCCTCTTCCCGGCGCCTTTCGCTCTGAGCAATATGAACTTCTCGTCGCTCCCGTTGGATGTCGTGGATCGCATTCTCACCTGTTTGACCGACTTCAAGACCTTATCTGCTGCCCTCCGCACGTCCAAGCACCTGATATACTCTGTCTTCCGAGATCACCCTATATCGATCACTCGTGCCATCGCCATTAACCTGGCTGGTCCTGCTCTACCTCAAGCACTCAGGGCCATTCGTATGAAGACCATGATGGAGAACGATCTGGCGCTTGCGCTCGTGCCATCCGAGAGTGCTCTTGAGAATCGGACGTTGACGCGAGATATCGCGTCGAAAGTGGAGGCCAATGCACCGATCGCTCATGGGCTGGAAGACCTGTTCAGTATGAAGTGAGTACATGGAGTATCAATTGGCTACATCTTGTTCATGATCATCTAGATATAAGGACCGAACCTCGAGGACAAGTCAGCTCACTGATAACGAGTCTCTGCAATTTCAGAAGGCACTCTACCGCACTTGGGCTATCGCTAGTTTGGTCAGTGCATGGTGCATGAACGACCTGTACAACGATGAAGACGACGAAGAAAACAGTGACGACGATGACGACGATATGGATCCTTCTCAGAAGAGGCTTCTCGCGCTCTTGCTCCAGCAACTTCAACTCTTCAGCAATCAAGAGCTTCGCGAAATTCATGACATTACCCTGTTCCTCAGATTTGCTATCGGGATGGTAGTTTCCCAAAGATATCCGCATTGTGAGCAACGATCCGACAATAACCGACATAAGGTTTCTCATACCATATATTAGTTCCATTCTCATTCATGGGCTCCAACTTCGCTCTGTATGAACCGAATTTGATCTGGCCGGTTTTGAATCGCGAATGTTACAAAAATTTTGAGACATACAAGATCCGCACCTTGCACGACACCATTTACAGCGGACTCCTTCGGAATGCGATGTCACAACTATGGGAGGAAAGGAAAGTCAAACCTGACACCTGGCTCTTGGCTCCTTCGAAGGTATTCGTGGAGAACGCGAAAGGAACGCAGGATACGTGTACGTTGCAACCTGTGTCTCTTCAAATTGTCCATTCCCTGAACAATGCTTCTCACAGGTGATCGGTGCAATGCTGTTGGCGGGCTGGATCTTTTTGGGCGTTCCAGTGAGTTTCTTTTGTCATTGCTCCGCCCTCCGTGCATTAAGTGTATCATTAGATTTCGACCTCTGGAGGCGCAACCATTACATTCAACACTTCTTCGAGAACATGTTCCTCCCCGGCCACCTCTCCCGCAACGCCGTCATCACGCAATGGCTCGAATGCCTCAAACACGCCGACGCAGCGGGGTATCGGACGTTCAAGTTCGACGAACTGGCGGATGACATCTATGAGATCGCCGAGGAGCAAGACGGACCAGGAGCGTGGAGTCGGGATGCGTGGTATTGCACCGAGTGTGTGAACGAGCTGTTCAAGAGGCATTTTTGGCGGTGGATCTTGGCGGCGCGTAGGAAAGGTACGTCTTGCGTGTATTATTTTCTTGGGTGAGGTACGTTTTGGCTGATTTGGGTTGTCTGGCTACTATCCAGAAGGCGAGCCGGTCAAAGACGATTGCTGGTATGGCTATGAGTGCAGGACCATGACTCACAAGACGGAACATGCGGAGAAACTCAATGTGAGTTTAAACGTCTCTCGTTCTCTCGTCACTGTGTCGTTGCTGATGGGAGATTTAGCATTTATGCGTGCCTACGCGTGGGACGGGTGTTGTGACGGCTGCTCAGTGAAGATTTCGGGATCGGACTGCTTTGTGAACACTCGGACAGATGACTGCTGACTTGTACATTATGGGATTGTAGGCCTGACATGAACGATATATATGTCGTGAAAGCGTATTTGCACGTCCTCCGGCAAAATAGCCTCGCCCAGTGGGGTTTTCATGGCCGTATTACTATGCCTGAATGTAGTGCGGTCGGCTAGATGATCGATTACGCACCTTCATAAGCTTGTGCTCGATCATGCACTATCCAAGCACGAGCCCCTTTTTGCACACGACCACCATCATCGGGCGGTTTGTCTATGCTACCCCAAGGAACGGTGCACGTCTGCACTTCGTAACGTGCGTTCAGGAACTGCAGTGCTCTCAACTTGAACGCCGCTCAACATGATTCACGCGGTCCTCATCTGTACGTGCCCCTCCCTCCTCCCAGTCTACACCAACACTGACCTCTTTGCAGTCAACACGACTGGTGTTCCACGCCTCACCAAGTTCTACACGGCGCTACAACAATCCGCGTCCAACTTGACCCAGAAGATATTCTCCCTCATCTCCGCGCGCCCTGCAACCCTCTGCAACTTCCTCGACGCTCCCGAGCTCGAGGGCTTTTTAGTCCAGAAGGATTTAGATGGAGAAAAGCTTAGGGTGGTGTATAGGAACTATGCGACGCTGTATTTCGTGTTTGTGGTAGATGGTGCCGAAAGTGAGCTGGGAGTTTTGGATCTGATACAGGTCCGTGCTGGCCGCCGTTTGCCCCGGCTGCGAATGATTCACTCATGTGGTACGTGTGTGGCGACCATTTCGTAGGTATTCGTGGAATCTTTGGACCGTGCGTTCGAGAATGTGTGCGAGTTGGATCTCGTGTTCCACTTTGATGAAGTATGTGACTGCCTTCGCCTGCCTCCTCGTATTCATTGACTGACTATGAGACTTTTGCTTAGGTACACCACATTCTCTCGGAGATCATTCAAGGTGGTCTTGTACTAGACACAAATGTTGAGGACATCGAGCTGGCAGGTATGCTCTCTCTTTCTCTTCACTCGGTCTATTTGCTAATGCATCTTCATCCTCAGTGACAAGCGCCGCTAAGGCTCGTAAAGAATCATACGCGTCTGCCAACCCTCTCTCATTAGGTGGCGGAGGGGTGGGAGGGTCCCGGAGCACTGGGCTGCAGACACCGCTGGGTTGGCTCACGGGGAAATTGACTGGCGTTAGCACGCGCTAACAACAGGATGAGTCGCGATGACTGTCATGGATTCCATTCTTAGAGTCGCCGTCGTGCTACGTGTATTCCTATGTAATAGTCGGAGGAGGATTACCGACACGTAGTCCAGTTCCTTGAATTCTTCTCGTCGTCGCTACCGTAACATGTACTGTCACACCGTATTGGGTCGCCTTGGCATGGGAAGTGGAAGAGTGTATGAATAGAATGATTCACATCGTCACCACGTATCCCCGCGCTAGGTATTGACGTGTCCTAAGTCTAGCGATGGTGATTATGCACAAAGAGGGACCATACCATGGTCCCTCGATATGTGCCTATTTCGAAAGGAGACTCGCGTCTTGATGCTATGAAACCTGACCGGGAGGGGGTGCGAGGGATGTGCCTATTAGTATTAGACAGGATACTTGGTCAGATTTGCTTCAGCTTGTAAAAGAAAATTACATACGTTTCTTCTTCTTCTTCCCGGCACCTGGCTGACCCTTGACTGGCTGGGACTCTTGCGGCGTCGGTGCACTTGTCGCACTCTTCGGTGTGGCAGGTCTCTGGGGCGCTGGTGGCATTGGGGTTGGAACCGACTCTCCTGTTGCAGTTACGGGTGTCTCCACCATAGTTTTCTCAGCAGCAGTTGAAGGAAGGGTGAAAGATTGATTCGCATGCACGGCTGTCGTGCGCATCGCGTTGTATAAAAGCATGTTGTTCTGTCGCTTCTTGCCATCTCCAGCAGGAGTTGCATATTTGCGCTTTGTAGGATCATTTTCAGGAAGAGCTTCGGATTCGGCAGGAGCCTGCCCTGCGGCTTCTTCTGCATCCTCCCTCACATCGCCGTCAGGTTTCTTGCCGTCCTCTGGTAGAGATGGATCCGAGATGGGCCATACAAAACCTGTGCGAGGTGTGTACGTCGGCCGACGGGCCCGTAGAGTATCCATGGACGTTTGGAGGGAATGCAGCGAGGTGAGCTGCAGCGATATAAGTCGCATGCAACCCCACGGTAGGGATCCACATACCAATCTATTCGAGAGCAAAGTATAGACGTCCGGAGATTGGTAGATTCTATTGTTCATTATGAAATATGCAGTGAGCGGGTGAACTGACAAAACACAAAGTTAGGAACATTTCTGACATGCATATG
Organism: Antrodiella citrinella; assembly: GCA_004802725.1. Taxonomy (NCBI): domain Eukaryota; kingdom Fungi; phylum Basidiomycota; class Agaricomycetes; order Polyporales; family Steccherinaceae; genus Antrodiella; species Antrodiella citrinella. The sequence continues at coordinate 6,089 of SGPM01000393.1, forward strand.
CAAGACGCATACCTTCGTCTGGGGACACGCGGTTCCGCTTGTGAATGATGAAGAGCGACGGAGGTTGCGAGTGGACAAGAGCAAATTCTATGCCCGTAAATCGTCTATAACAAGGCAAGATCAGCTGCACTGACACTTGACATGGGGATGCAACGCACTTGAGCTCCTCGGCCTCGTTCACGAGCGGAATACCGGTGTGCATGGTCTGCATACGGAGGACCTGGTTGTTACTTTGCTTATCATAGAACATGGACGTCGCGAAGTAGTCGAATACATTCTCATTCGTCAAAGGTCCGTTGGCCTGGGTCGATAGGGAGAGTTATTCTCAGTGTTCGACGAAGCGTAAATAATGCCAAGTTGACCTGAATGTATTCGTGCCAGATGAAGAACCTGTGACTATAGTCGTCTGGGGGATGAAGGTCGTTCAGATCCATGATAACAACAGGATATCCGTGGCGTTGAGGGTGAGGAGGTGGTCACGGTCTATAGGAGAAACGCGTTTAAACTTTACAGACGTTTACACGCGAGGAGACGCGTTCACGCGTTTGTTTCCCACGGGTGCTATATCTCCCCATGAGCGCGTTCGGTCTTTCGTGTCCCGACTTGAGTGGGAAGACAACGAGATATATACATCCCGCTACCGAAAACTTGTTTCTATCCACTCTCCTGGACCCAACAAGTATACCCAGCATGGCGCCGCCGCTCGACACGACCCCATCCACCCACCATCACTGGCATGCCTCCGCAACCACTTTCAACGTTCGATACCCTCCAGACTCCTCGGGATGCGCTCCGTGACGAGCTTGAGCAACCTCGAGTCCCAAGCATATCGTCTCGCGTTTGGAGATGGGCAAATGTGACTGGTCATCATCTGAAAAATCATGTCGGCGTGGGCATCATATGCTCTGTGGCATACTTCGACCCGTAAGCCATGTCCATAAATACTCAAGGATGTTTATGAACATATAGCATCACAGAGGGAATTGGAGTGTTGACCTACAAGCAGGTTCAGAGTTCGGCTACAGACCGATGCTCTTTGTCTTGTTGCTGGCTGGTCTAGGTGCGATGGTGTTGCAGGTGCGACCTTTCAGTCTGGCATTTTACAGTGGTGGGACGTAACACATATATCGCTCCCAGTCGCTGTCATTCAAGCTTGGCTGTGTCACTGGCTTTGGTATGTTTAATTTCTCAGAATGCGTTATCGTGAGGAATGGTCTGAAGAAAGTGCCCTACAGACTTGGCGTCGCATTGCAGACTGCTCCTTCATGACAGGCCAAGACATCGTCGACTGATCCGGTACACGGTCTTGTATCCTCTGTACGCCCTCTGCGAGATCGCTATTATAAGTACGGATCTGGCAGAGTTGCTTGGGTCTGCCATTGGTCTATGCCTTCTGTTCCCCAGTCTACCTCTTTGGGCGGCCGTTCTCATAACGGCGAGCGACGTATTGATCTTCCTAGTCATGGGAGATCCTTCACGAGGGCAAAGACGTTCAGTGAAGATCTTCGAGTTTACTGTCATTGCTCTGGTAAGCGTAGATATCATATTGATATTGCTCACACCCACATTGCTAAGCATGGTCTATCCGCACAGGTATTCGGCGTCTTCGCATGCTTCGTCGTTCTAATGATCAGAGTGAAACCTGACTGGCCACAGGTATTCCTGGGATTTATTCCGTCTGCGAAACTGTTTCAAACACATCCCAACGCGCTTTATACCGGTGAGTGGCCGTATAACGCGACGTGTATCATTGTCTCAACTCTCAACTTCGCGCAGCTGTCGGGATGCTTGGCGCGACAGTCATGCCCCACGCCTTGTTCCTAGGATCCTTCTTGGCCACCCGTAACAGGCTTTCCGACAGTTCTGCTTCACTTCCTACCTCGGCAAACGTGTCAGACCCTCCTGCACACAATATCCTGCGTCGACTGAGGACCTACTTCAACTCTTTGTTCGAAGTATCGCGTACAGAGCGTAAAGCCGATACAATGGGTTATCGGGACAAATACGCGAGAGAAAACAATGACCTGAGCTTCATACAAGCCCACTTGACCCATGGACTTGTTGACGTGATCGTCAGTCTATTAGCTATTGCTGTGCCAATCAACTCAGCGTGAGTGTGTATCTCTTGTCATGGTACGAAGATCATAGATTTCAACTCTTCACCAGTATTTTGATCATTGCTGCGACTGTTTTCCACAAAAAAATGCAGGCGGCGCCGGCTGGTCTGTTTGACGCGTACGACCTGATCAAGAGTCGTATAGGAGAAGGTGCGCATAGTTCAGACCCAGGTAGACTGTAGATGTTCATATGTAAATTCAGCTGCTGGGGTTCTCTTTGCCGTTGCTCTGCTTTGTTCTGGCCAGACAGCTAGTATCACGGCAACGCTCGCTGGTCAAGTCGTCTCCGAGGGATTCATAGAATGGAGAATCTCTGTATGTTTTCACTCAGTCGCGGCCGAAATCATGCTGATCTCAAGGTTTTGTCGCAGCCATTCATGCGAAGAATAATCACGCGAATGCTCGGTCTCATTCCATCCATGGTAGTCGCCATCGCGGTCGGCCGACCGGGACTGAATACTTTGCTGGTAGCTTCGCAGGTCGTCCTGTCCATCGTATTGCCCTTCGTAGCCTTCCCGCTCATCTACTTGACGTCGTCAAAATCCATCATGCGGGTACGCAAGTCGGTGGCCCACAAGTCAGACAGCCCAGTGCTGCCGCCATGTCCGGTCGTGACTGTCGTTGAGACTCCAGCGCACGACCAGATTGGACTTGCGTTCGATGATTTGCAAACACCCGTGCTCGAGTGTTCCACTCGCGTCCACCTGACGGACGAGAAGACTGGACTCGGAGGTATAGAGGAAGAAAAACGGGAAGTAGTGATGCCTGATAGTCCAGTGATAGTAGAGGAAGAATCGTCTCCAGCATGCGAGGACGTGGACGAGTTCATTGATTATAGTAATGGCTGGTTTACCATTGTGGTTGTTTCGCTAATTTTCTTGGTTGTCATTGCTGCCAACGTCTACGTGATAGTGATTCTGGCTTTGGGAGATGAATGAGGACGATGATAGGGATGTATTTATTCGACGACGCTGTATCTATGCTATGTGTACGATAGTAGAATAAAAAGAAAGCGCAATGGAGACTGATCAACGATCACTTCAAGCGCGAACAAAACAACAAAACAACTAGCCCACCGCGAGGGTCGAACTCGCAGCCTTCAGATCACAGGATCTTGTTATTCACCCGCACTCAGTAAGAGTCTGACGCTCTATCCGATTGAGCTAGGCGGGCGATGAATTTATGGACTCCTTAGTACATCACCATTAGAGTAGCAGACAAAGAGTTGTGGGCGCACACACGCGATCGCCGAGCGCATAGCCTGATCACTGTCAGGGTCGCAGTGGATGACGACCTTCAATCAAGTTCGAGGATACAAACATATACGGGACGAATGGCGTCACAAGTACTTGACTACGTTGCTCTAAAAACGCCTGTATATGTACATAAGTGCACCATGCGATGACTCAAACGTGCAACATGAACAATAGCGCACTCAGCATATGAATGCATCAGATGCATATTCCGGTACTAATACGGTACCGTTTCGGCTGGATGGGTACTAGCTGCTACTCAACTACCGGAGCATGGCGTGTGATATCGAGTACTTGGCGATGGAACAACGCATCGCTATCCGAGGAACGACTTTTGGCGTTGCCTACTATGACCAAGCCGGCGTCATGATCTGCAAATGAGCACTGACCGGTGGCCGCCGCATTCAACGGAGTTGCCTCAACTTGTGAGCACACACGTCCTGGCCCAGGTCCTTCCATGACTCCTAAGAGCTGCTGGGATATTGCTTGCCATAAGTGGCCCATCACCGCACATGAGATACCATTGCTCCGACTCGTCCGAAGGCCTATCTATTGTTACATTGCACAATGACCAACCCACATGCTCAGGCTTCGCCGTTTGCCTGGGGGGATTGCCAGGAAGGCGATGATACACGGTCAAGGGCTGTGTTTCAATAGACCGATTCTCGTAAGGTCGGAAGCTGGTGGTATGAATTTGAGATGATGGGTGATGCGAAGTATGACTCGACTCTTCATTGGACGCTGTGGGGTCACAACACCTGCCGTCGTAATAATAATACACGGACGAACCTAGTGAATACAATCCACACGTGTTGATCGGTGGAAACAGAGAAGTGCCGTAACGAACGCGAGGGGAGGGACGAGCGGAGCGAACTTGAGAAAGTTGCAACCTCGACAGGAACAAGAGGGAGATTGTGCTTGCGAGTTGGAGTAGACTTGGTTGCGAAAAGATAGTAAATTATATGGAGCGCGCCGGGAGATATCCGACGTGCAGAGGGTTGAGCCGCTAAATATTGAATCCCATAGCAGTGGCAGGGAGATTGCGTTCGTCCAAGGATACGTTCGCTCCGTCCACAGAAATGACTCGTACGGTCGGAAGGAAGACAGGCTGAGGCAATGCCGAGTGGTTCGCGAATCTGAGACATTTGATAATTGGAAGGGGATGCCTCGCATGAGGTTGCCGTTCGGAACTGCAGACCGTCTTCGCGTCTCGAATATTCCTCTTCCCAGTTTCACGTCTTCACAGTCATGCCCACAGCGGAAACAATTGACGAACAGAACGTTCAAGATGTGGCGTACGATCGTTCATGGGCGCAAGCCTTGCGAGACCGCAAAGTGGGAGATGATGAAGCGGTGGTAATGTCTTGACGTGCCAGCGGATGACTGTGGCACCCAGGCAGCGTGTCGACGAACTTTCCGATGTGTCGGTCAGATAGTGTGATAGCATGAGATGTGATAGCGAGGCCGCTGGTCCGTGATTTGAATCCCCGCGCCGCACCTGAGATGGTCGTTACCGTTCGGGAGACACAACTACGATGTTTGCCTTTTTCTTTCGAAATGTGCAACCGTCAAGAGGCGGTGCCTTCGTCGACGAGATGGCGAACAACTCGGACGTCAGCCCGACCGAACTTTCGTGGTCCTCGGCGGGCCATTGACATGAGAAAGGGGTTGACTCCAGCGTACGTGAGGCTCTTGTGTTCAACCTGATCCTAGATCCGCAGAAGCCAAATATCACCGCCTCGTCGAAGACGGACACATTGTCTGGGCGCATGCAAGTCAGTAGACTACTCGGAGCACGAAAAAGTATTTGTATAGGGTCCCTTGTTGGGCGTGGTGGTGAAACGGAAGACGCGCACATCATGCGTGGTAAAGGGCTTGTCGAAGGAAGACGAAGGGAGGTCCGTTACCAGATCCAGCTGCGCCTGAGGCTGCCCATGGATGCGTCGCAGTCTTACGCCCTGCCAGAGGACTCCTGCGGGTAGTTTGAGAGGAGCTGAAGGGGTGTGGAAGGATGGCTACGGCTTGGGGAAGGTTTGAGGGAATGCGTCCGGATCCGGCAGGAAGCCGACCCCTGGGGTGAGTAGTTGGACAGTGAAGTCGGCACACCACTACTCTGGGACGTCTCTTCACCAAGATTTATACTCGAAGCCCACACTCCAAACTGCGGGACATGCGCGCAGCGCTGCGGGACCTTCGTACGCAGTCGTACCGGGTCGGAGGCTGATGTCGAGGTGCCAAGTTTGTTCAGATGTGGCGTCGACGTCGTCGAGGGTATCAAGAAGATACCGACATGATTTTCCTAACTCCGGAGGCTGATGGACTGTGCAAAGCCACCGCAACTTTTGGTGAGACACGCAGCGTGTTTGCTGCTGATCAAATTGTCCATAAAATCGCCAACTACGGCTGTCTGTTGGACAGTGCCATTGACCTCCCAATGATTTGTGTGTCGATGCCACAATGTCAGAACTCAAGACATTCAAGAGCAGAACAGATACCGCAACTCACATCAACGTTTCTGTGAGGCGGTGGTTTATCCTGAAGACCTATGTGGTCAGATTACAGTTACACAAACTTCTACATCTTGGATTCTTCACCTTCTTCACCGCCGCAGAGCCCTTCCTCGTCGTCCAGACGGTGAGCGCATCCATCCTACTGCGGATGGCGACGCATTCGACGTTCTGCTGTACATACTGGTGCCGATATTTCCATCTTGGCACCGGCACCGACAGCAGTGTGAACTAATTTGTTTGAGGGTGCTGCGGACATGATCTGAGCGGCTCCGCATTCTTTTCCAGTTATCGAATGGTTCGGCACCGATGAAGAGCGTCTATTTACTGCGGATTATTGAAGTTGATCAGCCCTGCTCTGTGCTCACGTACGCTCTCGGCCAATGACTCCGGTACCGCAAACCGTTGTTTGGTATGTTTTCAATTTGCTGTGAACATTCGGGACGAGTTACGAGGGTCGAGGAGAGAAGGTTGTGTGTGTGCGTGTACTGTGCATTTCGTTGTCTTCTTCGCGAATCAGTGGACATGCAATACACGCGCATGCGGCGCAGTGATGTTCCAGGCCATCCCGTCGATTGCAACCCAAGAGAGCACCCATACGCACCTATACAGTGTGTACTCATAGCTGCTGACGACCCAACCACTGCGGAATCTCTCAGACTGACGAGAAACATGTCTGGACAGATTGGTGTTGGTCCACATGGCCACAGTACTCGAAGCGGCTCCGATCTGTCGCGGAGGGGCGCCGAGTGGACTAGTTACAAGATGGGGCAGTGCGTGCGGTGCTGGAGGAGAATTGAATTTGATGAAGCAGCTACTGGATTCTGAGAGCCTCACGAACATTGAGGTTTCTGGTAGCGTTCCTTACTATATCTACGCGACAAGAACAGAGACGATATGAAGGACCCGGAGAATGGAGACCGCAGCATTTGGGGGAGGAGAGTGGCCGGGAATGGGGAGGGGTGGGAATGGGGTATCGGTATTGAGGAGTCGCGTGTCTCCGCAGCATAGTGGGCGCTAGGAGACCTCCTTAGCCTTTTGACTCCCTTTCTACCGCTTCATCCGTTCTTATCCACCTCCCTCTCCTGCCCCTCCTCGCTGAGAACACGCAAGCTTCCGTTTTTCCTTTAAAGCTTGCGCAGTACTTAGGAGCAGCCAACATGTCCGACTTTACCTCTTTCCTCTCCGATCCCACCTACGACTCATACGCTGCGGCAGATTACTCCAAGCAGTCGTACCCGAGTCACATCGACGCTTTCGAAAGTGACATAGATAGTCTTGCCATCGACCCCTCTCTCGAGTTTACAAACCTCGACGCTTTTGATAACACCGAGCTTCTCTACTACATCAGAGGCGACACGCCCACCACAGGTGCTCCCTCTGCCTTCACCTTATCCACCGCCTCAGACTCTCCTTCCTCCGACTCCTTCTCCAGCTACCACACCGTTGCCCCTTCCTCACTCTACTCCGGCCACTCATTCGCCGAAGAGCTCGACGCAGTCGACACTGACATGGTCCGCCTCGGTTTGACATCGGAAAGCACCTACAGCGCCGGTATGCAATACGACTCCGACACGTCCTCCCCTGGTCTCTCCTTCGCTCCAGGCCCCGCATACGGTACCGTCTCCGAGTACGGGGGTCCTATACGCAGCAGGCAGCCGAGTTCTACCATGTCGGAGTACTACCCGCACCCTTCTGAGTACAGCAGGGGGTTCATGCCGCAGCCGACTGTGTCGCCTGCTAGTACGAACAGTGCTCTCGGCTCACCTAACTACGGGCAGGGTCAGGAGGAGAACGACTCGAAGAAGAAGCATATCTGTCCCACTTGCCGCAGAGGTGAGTCATATTGATATTACCTGACACGACAATCACTGATGCTTTCGTTCGTAGCATTCGCCAGGCAGTTTAACCTGAAGACCCACCAGCAGACCCACGATCCTAATCGTTCCAAGCCCTTCGCTTGCAAGCACTCGGGATGCGGACGCGCATTCAGTCGCAAGCACGACTTGACGCGCCACCAGACGTCGCTTCATCGCACGGGCGCGCAGTTGTCTGAGCAACCGACTGGCGTTGCCAACGCCCGCTCTCGCTGCGATCAATGTGGGAAAAGTGTTGAAGCAGGGAAGGCACTGGATTGTGATTGCGACGATGAGAAGTAAACGTAGTATCATGATAGATCGTTGTCTCCTATGGTTGTGTAAGTGCAGCGCCTTTCTGTTGTGAAGGATACTTTTGCTGACCCTGTTTCTTGATCAGCTCCGTACAACGCCCACTTCCGTCCGCGTGATTGGGTAGACTGCATTGGCCTTGTGCGACCGAGCCTCTATTTGCATTCTACTTTATCGCAACGACGTTCATGATGGCTGACTGTCTCGCGCGTCACCTCACCTCGTTGCTGGCTTCTTGTCGGTTTCCAGTGTCGTGCGTGGTCAACCGTCGTATTCCCCATATGCTCAACATATGTTTTGTGTCATCGTCATCGCCTGTTGTAACTTGTTTGGTTGATTTCGCGCGAATGTTCACTCTCTTATTGTGTCTCGAATTCATTGGATGTATTCTCTCGAACGTCTTGCAGACATTGACTATATCTTCCCCTCATTTTATACCGTGTCTGCTTTGTTTTGTATTTATTCCTGAATCGAAATGGAAACGTGCTTATTATTCTGAAAGACTTAGACTTAGACAAGGACGAGACTAAGGACTCGGAGCTTGCAGCGTGATGCGTCAGTGACGCACGACGCGTCCAAACAAGCTACGCGCTTCGATCGCTTTCCTTCCTACTGACGTTCTCCTTTGTTCAGAGATGGTCTGTCTCCGGTGGAGCTCGCAGCAGCTAGTGGCGGTGTATATATATGTCCCAGTATCGCCGTGTTCGTCCTTCATCCTCCTATCTTTCTTTCATCCTCGCAGAGACAGTCAACTATCATGGCCACCGCAGGAGTCACAGGTGCCGTCAAGCAGGCGTTCACCGCCACAACGGAGTCGCAGAAGATCGCAGACCTCCAGAAGAACATAGTCGACCCCGACAAGGTCCCCAAGGGACACACCTTTACCACAGACCATGGTGTACCTGTCCGAGACACCGACAATTGGTGCGTCTCGTTATTAGGCTGATTCATTTCCATCCCTGAATCAGACATTTAGGCTCAGGGTCACAGACGGAGTAGGAACCGGCCCTTCATTGCTCGAGGACCAGGTATGAGCTTCGCGCCAAAGTCCACCACCGTTACTCATCACATCGTGTTCCAGATTTCTCGCGAGAAAATCCACCGCTTTGATCATGAACGCATTCCAGGTATGTACCGCATACACCCCGCATACACCCTCTCTTCGCAGCTTTAGCTAACCATGAACGCGATTCAGAACGCGTTGTTCACGCTCGAGGTGCTGGCGCACATGGCATTTTCAAGGTACCGCAACCACAGCACCGGAAGCCCGTTTACGCTCCAAATCTGACGTCGTTTCCAGGTCTACGACGATCGGGCCTCCAAGTACACTTCAGCTGGTGTCTTGACTGATGCGTCCAGAGAGACTCCGGTCTTCGTTCGCTTCAGTACCGTACAAGGATCCCGCGGAAGTGCTGTAAGTAGCGCATATAGTCATCTCAAAACATATGAATTGACCTCTCGACATAGGACACTGTTCGCGACGCCCGCGGCTTCGCCGTCAAGTTTTATACCAGTATGCCTATCGGTCATATGTTTGTATGTGGCGACTGATGTTTTGTTGTATCAGATGAAGGCAATTGGGACATTGTGGGTAATGACATCCCTGTCTTTTTCATCCAGGACGCGGTGAAGTTCCCGGATATCATTCATGCCGTCAAGCCAGAACCGCAGAATGAGGTTCCGCAAGGACAGAGTGCGCACAACAACTTCTGGGATTTCGTCGGACTTCAACCAGAATGTAAGTTGTCGTCTTACTTGCATCCACTGAAGTACCGACATGCTATGTACGCTTCCAGCTGCCCATATGGTGATGTGGGTCATGTCAGATCGCGGTATCCCTCGCTCCTTTCGCATGATGCAGGGATTTGGTGTCAACACGTACACCCTTGTGAATTCCAAGGGAGAGCGTCACTTCGTCAAGTTCCATTGGATCCCTGAGCTCGGCGTCCACAGTCTTATGTGGGACGAAGCTCTGAAGATCAACGGACAGGATCCAGGTGACCTTTCTGATACATGCGTCCATTTCAATACTTCAATTTGCTGACCCATGTCACTTGGACAGAGTTCCACAGAAAGGATCTCCAGGAAGCCATCAACGCTGGCGCGTATCCGAAGTGGTACTTTGGGGTGCAGGTCGTCTCCGAAGCGGACGAGCACAACTTCGATTTCGATATCCTTGACGCCACTAAGGTGTGGCCTGAGGAGCTTGTTCCGCTGCAGATCGTCGGCGAGATGGTCTTGAACCGAACCGTGGACGAGTTCTTCCCCGAGACCGAGCAGGTCGCCTTCTGCACCAGTCATATTGTACCTGGCATCGGCTTCTCCGACGATCCGCTCTTGCAAGGCAGAAACTTCTCGTACTTCGACACGCAGATCACGCGTCTGGGGATCAACTGGGAAGAACTTCCGATCAATCGGCCTGTCTGCCCAGTCATGAATACTCATCGTGACGGACAGTCGCGACACACAATTATCAAGTCGAACGTCAACTACTGGCCGAACCGTAATGACCAGTTTCACCCAGCGGAGAAGGGTGGTTATCAGGAGTGAGTCATTCTGGTATCCTACTGCGGTTATGTCGTGCTGATTTTGGTTTCATAGATATGCCCAGAAGGTGCAGGGAATCAAGCAGCGTGTCCGCGGCGCGAAGTTCCAGGAGCACTACAACCAAGCGCAGCTGTTCTATAACTCGCTGACTGCATACGAAAAGGCCCATCTAGTCAACGCTGTAAGCTTCGAGCTCTCTCACTGCGACGACCCTGTCGTGTACGAGACGTACATCAAGCTCTTGAACAACATCGACTTCGAGCTCGCGAAGAAGGTCGCTCACGTCGTGGGCGGCATCGTTCCTAAGACGCCTGTGCGCGAGAATCCCGGGTGGTCCACCCCTACCCTCTCACAGACCTATTATGCACCCAAGGAACCCACCATCAAGTCCCGCCGTATCGCCATTCTCGTTGCTGATGGGTTCGACTTGGCTGAGGTCAAGGCCATCCGTGCCGCTTTGAAGGCGGGAAGCGCTACCACTTGGCTCATCGGTCCCAGGAGAGGCCTTGTTTATCCTGAGGGTGTTGAGATGGGTAGTGAAAAGGGAGGTCTCCTGGCTGACCATCATTGGGAAGGTCAGAGGAGCACTTTGTTTGACGCTATCGTCGTCCCGAGCGGCGCGAGCCATGCGCAGCGTCTTGCGGACAATGGGAGGCCGATTCACTGGGTGCGCGAGGCTTTTGGACACTGCAAAGCGATCGGTGCTATTGGGGAAGGTAGGATTTTGTGGAACCCACGATCTTCGTATTGCTCACTTTCTGGCGTTGCAGGTGTCGCTTTCCTGCGCGAGGCCGCTCAGCTTCCCGGCATCGAGTACGCTACCAACATCAATAGCGAGGCCGTCGTTTCGTCGTACGGCGTCGTCACCGTTGGCAGAGCTAGCTTGAGCAGCGTCGCGGCGGACACGCTCAAGATTGGACGCGGCGAGAAAGGATTCGTCGCGGAGTTTGCGTTGGAAGTCAGCAAGCATAGGTGCTTCGATCGCGAGATGCATGGATTGACTGCTAAGGTTGCGTATTGATTTTGGGGAACGAGAAGACGAGAAAAGGACGGAACGTTTGAAAGTGTACGACGTCTGGAGACTTTGTGTGCAGCAGAAGGAAATGTACTTGTATTTGACTTTGTGATCCCGACGTGCGATGGACAGAGTGGAGATTGGAGAATATGAAACAGCAAAAAGTTGTGCAGAGCAGAAAACGACAAAACAACTAGCCCACCGCGAGGGTCGAACTCGCAGCCTTCAGATCACAGGATCCTGTAATTCACCCGCACTCAGTAAGAGTCTGACGCTCTATCCGATTGAGCTAGGCGGGCGATGTTTCTGAAAGGTTGCGGACTATTGTCACCATCTGACTAGAAGTTTACACATAAAAACTTGAAGTTGCAGTTACAAGCATGCGCATAAAACAATAGTTGATGGGGAATACAGTTACACGAGAGCAGAAAGCGACGAGAAGGAAAGCAGCACAAACAAAACACAATCTATACACCGCATCTAAACAGAAAAGACTCAGCACCTGCGCCGCAGAAAATTCAAGCAAAGCACATACCTCTGCACAACCTTCTTCTGATTCAAGAACTTCAGCACTTCTCTCTTCTCTAATACGAACAGCGTCCTCTCGAGCGCCGACGACGAGTACCCCTGCTGCGTCACGAACTCCTTCACCAAACTCTGATAACTCGTGCTCCACCCGATTGGCAGTCGCCTCTTGATCTCCTTCTCAATTTTCGCCATCTCTTCGTTTAGGGCGCCGCGGGAGAGGCCGTCTGCGGAGCCGGCGGTCACGGCGTCCATGGTGGAGTATTTGAAGAGCCGGATGGCTTCATCGACGTGGTGAGGTTTCACGGTGGGCGAGAGGGTGAGTTTGGCGAGGGATTCGGAGATGCGGATGATGGCTTCGAGTTGTCTGCGCGTTGTGAAGGTTTAGGGTCACTCATAGACTAGGAGCTTGGGTCTGGCAAGACGTACCGAACAGTAATTGGGATCGAGCTACGTTCATCGTTGTCTTGCTCAACCCTCTGTACCTCTTTTCGCAATGCGACGAAGTGACTGCCTAGTTTCTCTTGCGCTTCTGCTGACAGCCGCGGCGCACATTTCCTGAACGCCACATCCCTCTAAGTATCTTCGCAATATTGAGTGCATACGGGGACTCACGCTTTGCAATATGCGATAAACCGTTTCATTTTGTCCAGACCAATCTCACCCATGGCTTCGCCGTTCTCGTCCGTCATTTGGTTTGGCCTGTTCATGTGGATGTTCATGACATGCTTCGCAATCATCTATAGCACACTGGTCAGTAACTGTGCAGAGAGCAAGTTGTGCGATGACACTTACCATGTCCCTCGCCTCGTTATGCTCGTCCTTTACGATGAAAATCATATCGAATCTAGACAAAATAGTTGTCTGGAAGTCGATGTTCTGCTCATCCGTTCTCAATCAGTCTCCATCATTCGTCACAGACTGATTACACGTACCTCGCCCGGACTCCGTCCCTCATCGTACCTTCCAAAAACAGGGTTGGCTGCCGCAAGCACACTCGTCCGTGAGTTCAATACGGTGGTGATACCGGCTTTAGCGATGGAGATGGTCTGCTGTTCCATAGCTTCGTGGATAGCTACACGATCTTCGTCTCGCATCTTGTCAAACTCATCGATGCAGACGACACCGGTATCAGCGAGTACCATCGCACCGCCTTCAAGGTAGAACTCGCGCTTTAGAATGAAATTTGAGTCAGCGAAAGTAGCCAATTAAGAAGAGTGTAGACGCGATACATACGGACACAGGGTCGCGTTGAACTGCGGCGGTGAGACCCGCTGCACTAGATCCTTTGCCTGAGGTATATACGGCGATGGGTGCAACCTAGAGCAGTGTAAGGCTCGCATGCTTCAACTATAGCTGAATATATACCTTCTCAACGAATTTCAGCAATTGAGATTTTGCTGTACCGGGGTCACCTAACAGAAGCACGTTGATGTCTCCTCTTAGCCGCATACCATCTGGGAGGATCTTCTTTGAGCCACCAAACAGGAGACATGTGATAGCCTTCTTGATGTCTTGTCGTTTACGGTTAGTTTCGTGACTGAACAGATATTTACGATGCCACTCACCGAGACTGCCGTAGATACTCGGACCTACGCTCTTCGCGAAACGCTCGTAGAAGCCGTCGCTACGCGCCATTTCGCCGAACTCTTCCTCTTCTTCAGGGCTGAACTGCAGACCGAACGGATTCAGGCCTGATGCACCTCCTGCAGAAGGTGCAGAGACTTCCAGGTGCAGAACACGTAGGTATGGAGTACGAAGCGCAGCAGCTCCTCCTTTCTGAATTGACCGTGTAAGACGCGAGGTTATGTGAAAAAATACACGGACCTCACATTCTTCTGAGATTGGAACGTGGAGTATATACCAGTAGCGATGACTCTTGAACCAGGGACCACTTGTCCCGTCAGATGTCTGTCCACAGAGAGCAGCATGTGTCGAGGCAACTCTCCAACCGGAACCATATCTGGGGCTTCTTGCAACTTCAGAGTCTGATGGTCCGTGAACGAGGATTTGGAGTGAACGATGAGATACGGATCCATAGGACAATCTTTCTTCTGGCCTTCCGGTGTTGGGGCGTCACAAAGTCTGGGAAGACCTCTATCGGACCCTCCACCGACACCTCCCAGACCAGCTGCTGGAGTGATGATTCTCGTGGAGCGGCATGCACGACATTGTAGGTGTAGTCTCGTTGCACGAGCAGACAGAACGGATGCGGAGATGACGATGCCGGGTATACGAACGAGTTTGTTCATGGTATTTGCAGATAGATCACGAAATTGTTGGAGATTCAGACTGGACTTGATGAGTGCTTGGACACTGGGGATGGCTTCTGCAGCGGCTTGGGTTGCAGTGTCTGATCCACCGGCCAAGGGAAATAAAATGGTCCGTGCAGCTCGGGTCACAGCTTGTTCAAGCTACCGTGTCCTTCAATATCTGTCAGATTTACGAAATATGTTAGACTCACTAGAGGCAGAATCTCGCCAGGCCGTTCCTGTATCGCCGCTGCCAACTCCTCATTGAACAGACCGATATGCCTCAAGTCTACCTCCAGTTGATGTTGCTTCAGTAGCAAGTTCGCGCGTAGCTTGTCCCTATTCAGCAATAGCTACAATAAGATTCACTTGAGCGGCGCAGAAGAGACTGTAGTGCACCTGTATATGAACTCTCCACCAATGCGGTACTGCAGGAGGAACTCCATGAAGAGCCTTTCCGTCTCTGCAGGAGAGTCGGGAGCCACAGCATCAGGCCTATCGACCACCGAAACGGTGTAGACACGGTTAGCGTCGAAACCAGACATAGGAAAGAGCCGTGTAGTAGGGAGGGTTTCGTACGATCGGTACTATGGTTGAACGCGCCGACGCGTGCCAAACCTGAAGATGCTTTGATTTAGGGCAAGCTTCGACGCGTCCTGTGAGATCGTTTCTCCTCGAATCCGTGATTTCTCACCCATCGAACAAGTCCCGCTTAGCTCAGTTGGTAGCAGCGCGTCACTAGTAATCATATGATTCTCATGACGAGGTCAGTCGTTCAAATCGGCTAGCGGGAATGTTTTGATTCTTTTTTCGGTCCTTAATCTTGCAGCTTGGAGTTTGCTTAGAGTCGTACGAGCGTGACGATACTCACCGGGGCAGTGACCTGGATGATATTTCGGTTTTTCTGAAGGGAACCTTGCTGCCCTTTGAGCTGCCGTAGCGTGTTGCCGTCATGTGCTTGCTTCTTACTTAGCGCTTGCGTACTAGTCAACCTGCAGTACTAGTACTACTAACTTAAAACTGATCTACTCCGACACCCTGCTGGGGCCCAAGCTACACTTTGCTTGAAGCTGTTCTCACAATGACCTCCATGGATACCGATGACCTTCTTGTCGTGTTGCCTCCTTCGACAACAAGCGGTCTTTCCCTAGCTCTGTGCGTCAGTCTTCACCATAAGTTGGCCTTCACTGAATGTTTGTGTTGCTAGCCACCCTCTTCCGATCTTGAACATCTCAGAACATCTCACGCGACTAAAGCTTCAAACCAAAACCAACCTCCCATTCGGTATGTCGTGATACACGTCTCTGCGATTATACGCTCACGATGTGAACTAGTGATCGGCGCATTGCTTGGGACGCAGAATGGCCGTGAAGTAGAGATCGTGAATACGTTCGAGCTGGCTATGGAGACCGACAAAGTGACCCTTGATCATGGATATTTTGTGTCTCGTAGAGACCAATGTGAGTAATGATACGTCTTAATTCAATATCCATAGTAATTTCGACGCGCAGATAAACAGGTCTTCCCCTCTCTTGAATTCATCGGGTGGTATACTGTGGCACCTCGCGCAACAGCCCAGCACATCGCCTTGCATGAACAGGTAATCTGCTTCTATATTAACTCCAGGTCAAGCTTACCAACAATGAAACCAGTTTACCGGGTATAGCTCAACGCCACTGCTTCTCATGCTGCAGCCGACAAAGAGATTGGCCTCATCAGACCCCACCGCGCAGAATTTACCGTTCAAGGCGTACGAGCCTACAATAGAGATCCGCGATCGCAAGACACGCTCGGTCTTCATTGAAGCAACTTTCACGGTGGAGACAGGAGAGGCTGAGCGGATTGCTGTGGATTGGACTGCCAAGGGCGGCGCAAGCGGCACGAGTTGTGAGTACCAATATGATTCCAGCCTCTTAACTAGCTGATTGTACTTCGATATACAGTGGAGTCTCACTTGTACAACCAAAGAGCGGCTGTCAAGATGCTTCATGACCGTATCCTGGTTCTTGTGAAATACGTGACCGATGTAATAGCAGGTGAGTATGCGCGGAACCTCCTAGTAGGTCTCAACTGACCGAGCTGTATCAGGTCAAGCCACTAAAGACCACGCAACCCTTCGGTCACTTTCCGCTCTCATCGCCTCCCTTCCCGCTAGTGGGCACAAAGAGTTCCGTGATGAGTTTGACACGGTTAGTCCAATTGCACGCTTCATCTCTGCTAGCTTATGCAATGCGCTCTCCAGGAATACGAGGACGTGCAACTCACTGCGTATCTGTCGACGTTGACAAAGTCTGCCAGTTTGCTCAACGACGTATGTTTACATTTATGATTACACATACTCTCGCTGACACGAGCCCTTTGCAGCTTGTAGACAAACATGTCGTCCTCACTACCTCTAACCGAGAAGAACGCGGACCAGCACCTAGACGACGAGGACCAGGGATGGGAATGGGAATGGGCAGAGGTTCTCTGGGAGACTGGGACCGCTTCCACTAGACAAGCAGCAATGACCTCACAGCATCCCGACGACCTTCACCATCCCTCTGTGTCAATTGTGTACATCATCGCATCCACCCTCGCTGTATTTGTTGGACTCGGAACATATAAATTGTAACTTCATGCGCTCCGTGCGCGCAGACTGTCAAACCATCCCCTGCAGTCCAACATGCCCATTGAAAACCTCATCAGAAGGTCTCGTCAGAGACGAGTGTTGCGTGGTAGAGGCTCCGGCGCTACGTACGTACTACTAGTAAGGGGCTAACAAGCCGTCGCACAAGATGGCGTCATAGCCTGCTGGGGCTGGCCCATCAAATCGCCCGCGAAGCCGCCGCAAATCCCACGCCTCCCAAATATGGAAGTTGCATTTTTATTTCTGAAAACTCGTGAACCACCCCG
>SGPM01000394.1:0-23043 GCA_004802725.1 Antrodiella citrinella
AGCACGTAGCATTATCTCATTGAAGTCATTTGTCGCTTGAACTACGAGCTTTCCTCTGTTACCGAATTTCTTGAATTTATCTGTTGTCCGTTTCCCATCCACCGTAGCGGAGCACGGGTACCTGCTAGTAAAAATAATAATCATACGCTGAGACGATTGGGGGGCCGCCGCTAATAATCGGGGGACCGTTGGGAAGTTGACTCGGGCTGGATTTTAACTCTGTATAAGTACGTTAAACCTCGTTTGACGAGCATATGACTCACTCCACGGGTATGGGAGCTCCAGGGAGCGGTGAAGGCGGTGTGAGGTCGGGGGGACCACGAGCGTACAGGTAGTCCGATACCTCGCGTGAGAACAGATCGTCATACTCCCTCGCGGTCATAGGATAACTATGTGAGGACGACTCAGAGTCAGAAAAGGGCAATGAACTCGGAGGAGTAAAGCACGTACAAGTGAGGGCTATACTGCTGGGGGTAGGCAGACATATAGTGGCGGGCGTAAAGCTCGTCGGACCTCGCAGGGAGTGCACCATTGAACGGAACGGGACGCGGAATCATAGGGGGGTTGGAAACCCTGTGGCGCGAGCCCGAGTGGTGGTGGTGTGCTGAGACAGTGGCAGTGGAGAAACACGCGGCGATGAGGATGATTGCACTGGAAGTCTTCATGATTAAGATGAATGAGGGGTCGTAAACGTTCAGTTGTTGAAAAGAATGCAAAGAGAAATAAGTCAGGCTATAGAACGGACAGAAATGATTAGTGCTGTAATCGTGTGTCGTACTGGACTATCGGTACTCACCAACCAGCACCTAGACTTCGGTGAGTTCGAAGGGGAAAATGAACTGAGGATACAGCCTGAGCATAGAGCAAGGAGACTTATATCATGATATTACAGCAAATCGCAAATCAGTGCCAGCAAAGACCCGCTTGCCAACATATGTTGATGCAGATAGTATGCAGATGGACCACCTTGGACCACATTTGATCACCGAGATGTCAGCTGTGTACAGCTGGTGCCTCCCTATGAAGATTCAAGTTGCTTGAAGATGCTGAAGAGAGCGCCAGTGGAGAAGAACGGCCAGGGCGGCCGCAACGATTCACTGAAATATGGATGATGTCAGTAATGCAGATGTGCTTGTTGAACATTATGATGAATATTATGGTCATGAGATGATCTCGGACTCTGGTCTCGTATCCACCACATCCAACTTGAATGATCCACCAGGAGACGAGTACAGTACTATACCAGTGAGATTCGTCTGATCTCAAGATAATATGGGTCCCTCCGGGCTCCGGGATATCAACTACACACTCCTATACGAAGATCACGATCAGTATCTTGAAGACGAAGACGAAGATTGTTGGTATGTGCTCACATTCGAAACATGCAAAAGGTGGTCTTCATGCACGGAAAATGCCGGATCATCTGTCGGGATTCGGATTAGTCACCGGCATGTCCTCCCGCCGGGCTTTTCGTCCTGTTCTGAACGTTAACCTCTGAGTCTCACCAGAGGTCGTCTCGTACCCAGACTGGAACCGCACCCAGTCACCGCATTCTACGTCTGGGGCATTTACTTGGGGAAATCACCCCGTCCATCCAAAATATGAGCAAATCTGTAGACTTTTGGAGTGTAGCCAGAGAGCATGATATAACCTCTTCAATGTACAGTATAGTGAACTCCATATTCTCCTACGTTGCTTTCGACACAAATGTGGAGCTTTGGAACAGTTCGAACACACAAGAAGCTGAGTATAATATTTCGAAGTACCATAGTACGCGAGACAAATAAGGCAGGGCGCCAGGTACCAAGTGACTGTTATAATTACTGATGGCTGTGACGACGAGAGAGCCTTTGCTGGCGCTTGGGAATATTGTGGATGGACGGGGTGATTTCCCGGGGTAAATGCCCCAGGGCCCAGACGTAGAATGCGGTGATAGGATTCGATTCCAGTACTAGTCTGGTTTCGATACGAACCAGAGGCATCAATGGATGCCATTCCGTAGAGGTTTTGAGCGCGATACAGAAAGTAACAGAATAGATTTCACTCAAAACTGTCCTAAGCGAGATCAAGCCGGCGAGCCGTCGGTGCTTATCGTTATTTCGTTTCAAAAAGAGGTCTTGCAGATGGATGATCTGGAAGGGGGGTCGACCCCCCCCTTCCAGCTCAAAACACTCTACAGAATAGAATATTGGAACTCCGCTACCTCGTCGCNCTTCCCTCATTGGCTCTCGCACCCCTCGCTTAGAAAATCACTGCATCACTGCGTTTTCAGCATTGGGAACAGCGGCTTGGTAGATTTTGCAGTCCTAACCGGAGACTCAACTCAAAACATTCCACGGAATGGCATCCAATATTCAATGCCGATGAGATTCACAATCACACCTAATTGATGACAAGTTCGATATTACAACCCTTGTATTCGAACCGCGTCGATGCCACCGACAAATGACTGATTCCATATTCCAAGGGCAGAGGAATTATCAAGAATGGCTGTCCGAGAGTCAAGCTCACATACTACCGTCAATGGATCAGACAGGAAGTCNGATATGTGCTGACAGAGTCAGCAGCTCTGGCACTTGTCCCCCGTATCAAGATACCAGCANATGGGAAATCGTCACGTAGGAAAGCCTCGTCGGTCATGTGTGAGAGCAGCCAGCGGCTGGTGAGGATGTAATTAAATTGAGGGCACAGTGATTATGACTCTGATATGCACTCACCGATGCAATGCGCTGCTCGTCCTTGTAGTCGCTTGTAGGAGGACCTGCTCTCTGCCGTCTTGAATAGGGTCGATGATCCGNGTGACTGCTTCTGCTAGGGCTAACCAGCATATGATTCTGCCTTCTCCGCCGCTGCCNGCGTAGCCTCGCGTATATGGNTATGCCAATCACGGTGCAGACGACAAGTGCTGCTGGAGATCAGGAGTCAACATGCGCCGTTAGAAGAAATGAACGTACTGAGCACGACCGCCACTGCCACCACCCATCCGTTGTTCAAATGACCATCGTTGAGTTTGTCAACATCGCTGAACGGGTATTAGCTAACTTCCAGGACCTTCGCCACAAGGGATATCGACTCACGAGGGCTCGTCGGTGTCCGATCCGTCGAGCGTGGGACCTTCAAGTTGAGGCGCACCTCGAACCACTTTTGTATCAAGAAAGAGCAGGGCGACCGAAGAAAGCATGAACATTGACATTATGGAGGAGGTTCCTTAGGACGAAGCGTACAGCGACGAGCCGGAGCGGTTCGTGTTATAGCAGAATTGGCGACCGAAGACATGAGGCAAATATTATAAAAATTGGGAGTTCACAGGCAGTCCAAGCAAGGACCCCATCGTATATTATATGCCGAGAACATCGCCGAGCGTATCTCTTGGCAAGCCAAGAGTTCTTGCGATTGGGTTGTTTGCATTGCTGATCCAGTCCGAGAGTCTTGGGTCTGTTTTTAGGTCTCAGTGACAAGCTATGCGGCACGCTGCCTCGAGGATACAATACGATAATTCCAGGATACGGATCCAGTTCATCTGGTCGAGAAAACATATTCACCTGTATGAGATACAGACCTTCCAAGTTGCTTTCCTGGTAGAGCTTGCCTGAAACCTACGACACAAGCTCGGGTGCCGCAACTCGGCAAGTCTGCCAAGCCTGATACATCGATGCAACGGTCAAATCTGGTGGAGACAAAAGGTGAGCGCTGCTGGTAGTTCCGCACTACTACCTTCGGAAACCCTTTATGCTGGAGTGTCGTTGTCAAGCCTCCACTTCTCCAAGTTTGGCTTCAGGCCTCTTATTGCCGACAAAAACATTTTTGCCGGATTTAAATATTCAGGTGCAGGGAAGCCAAGAGATCCTGTAATTTTCACAAGGATAAGCAGCCATCTGGGTCTCCGGACCCCAACTGAAATGAACAAACCTTCTTTCACCTTGGCTTTCCACTGTTCTGTATTGTTCCTCGGAGAAACATCGAGACCATAACGGCGGCTGTTGGAGATTTAAAAATACACAGAGACCCCAGGTCCCGAGCCCTGAGGATCTCGAAGAGAATAGCTGCCAGTGACGAGGTGCTTCCTCGTTGTTTGGCACGTTGAGCTCGGCAGCGAGCGGTAGAAGGAACGAACGACATTCCGCAGATCGCCAAATCTGGTCTCTGTATTGCGTAATGATCGGCCGAAACCGCCGAGGTACTGAGTCCTGCAGCCATAACTTGGTGCCAGTGGCACCAGTTATCTTGCTTGCAACACACCATGTCTGTAGCTGCTGCATTTGTGAGGAGTGGTAGAAAGGTATGCTTCAGTCGCTTTCCACGCGTGGTTTGAACCGTTCGTAACTGAATCAGATCGTCGCCATAGGCAGGAACTATGCAGACCACGTCATGGAACTCAACAATGCCATGCCCAAGGAACCATTCTTCTTCTTGAAACCCACTACGAGCTACGTGCCATCTGGTGGCAGGGTGGAGATTCCGAGAGGTATTGTGGCGCACCATGAAGGTACATGTGATCACCGTTTAGCTTGAGCTTGTCTTATTCAAATTGCGACGCGTCCCTAGTTGAGCTTGGTCTTGTCATTGGCAAGGGCGGTCGGGACATCAAGCAGGCTGATGCTGAACAACACATCGCGGGATATGGTGCGTTTTCTTTTGCTTCTAGCATGTTCGCGTCGCCGAATCGGAGCCCTAGCCCTGGCCGTGGACATGACTGCACGCAATCTCCAAGACCAAGTGAAGAAGAAGGGTCTGCCTTGGAGCGCAGCCAAGGGATTTGACACATTCACACCAATCGGGTATGTGCTGTTGATGCGCCGTAGCATCATATACAAGGTTTCATTATCTGATTTCGTTCCCTGGACACGTTACAGATCTTACATTCCAAAGTCTTCCATTTTGGACCCGCACAACCTGAACCTATCATTAAAGGTATGCTAAGACGCGATACGTCCAGGACGTGATAATTCACAAATGATAATTTTGAACAGATCAATGGTGCGGTCAAGCAGGATGGTCCGACATCCGACATGATCTTCCGTATCCCTCGGCTTCTAGAGCACATTTCCTCTATCATGACGCTTGAGGTGAGTAACTGACACGCCAAGTTTATCTCGGTGTCTTGGGAGCTGACGAAACGATAGGAGGGTGACTTAATCCTTACGGGAACGCCGTCCGGCGTGGGCCCAGTCGCGCCCGGTGACCACGTAGAATGCTCGCTGACGGACGCGGAAGGCAAGGAGCTTTCAGCCCTCGACTTCACAGCTGTATCCCGTGAAGGTGGGTACGAATTTGTATCTCAATCCAAGTAGAATATTTTCTGCACATACACGCATACCAGTCTATCTTACTGCCAGGTCAATGGAGTATATACACTGTGTACGTTAAACTTCGCGGCGAAACGGGAACCGTGCGTACAAATGCTACTCTACCAGAAATTACACACACACACACCAGAGAGTACACAAACGGAGGTCAGCCAGCACAACATCAAGAAGGAGGTAATACAGCAACGTTATGCTACATGGCTCGAGCTTACGAAGCAGCCCTCGCAGTCCGTTCAGTTTCCTTGGGAGACTCACTCATCCGACCAATACTCGAGCCATCGTCCACGGATGAGCTCGCGCTGGACAAGCTGGCGAAGCTCCAGCTGTCTGCCGCCCCTCCTTGCACGCCCTCGATAGATCCCGCGCTCTGAAAATCGCCGAAGTCACCAAAGCTGTCGAAGGAAGCTTCTTCGACGATATCATCTGACATGCCCGGCGTGAAAGTGAAGGGGTCGCCGCTGGCGATCGCCGTGTCGGAGAAGGGTCCAAATGTATCCTATAACGACGATGAGGTCGTGGGCTCGGAAACTAAATTAAACTTACATCTTCAAAGGGGTCATTGTACGGAGGATTTGTGGATGTTGCACCTGGATCAAATGTGTCCTGCGAAAGACAGGTTCAGCGAGAGTTGCAACAACGACTAGAGTGACGACGTACATCAAATCCGGTTGAGCTCAGCGGTCTCCGGTCTCCATTTGGTGGTCGAGCAGCTAATGGTGGTGGTCGCATGTCGAACGTAGAATGGGCCAACCATCCGCCGTCTTCCTCTTCGTCGTCCGATGCTTCGTCCGATGAAAAATGTTCATTGTTGGACTGCATCTCCTGCGCAAGGTACCGAGCGAACTGCCCGGCAAGTATGAAATTCAATCCTACAAGCAACATAAACGCGAGTACTCACATGTGGTGCACCAGTGTGGTAATCATCGTCGTCGTCATCCTCCTCCTCCATCGGCGCAGCGGCACCAAAGTCCGCGCTAGTCTCCCTAGTCGGCCTTGGTCCCCTCTTGAACTCTCCATTCATCTCCTGCTCACCACTCTCTGCCGGTCCCCCCGCCGCAGCGGTACCTGTATCAGTCTCATCAACCTTCCACTGTGATGTGCTGTTTCGCATGGAAGGCGGCAGGATGGGCTTGCCACCGCCAAGAAGGATGGTGTCCTTCTTCTTGGTCTCCTTGTATCGCCCGGTAACGTACTCATCCCATTCGGGCTGAGGTGCGTGTTGAGCAACGATCAGCCGTAGGTCTGGTGGAAGGCGTTCGAGGGTGTTGATGACTTCTTCGGAAATGAGAGTGAGGTGGCCCATGTAGCCGAGACGGACACCTTTTGGTTTTGCACTGCAGATAGCGAATGAGAACAAGACGACGATACAAAACATATACGCTCACCTTTCGATATCATTGCGCTTTGATCCTTCAATGATTCGATACAATAACCGGGCGTCTCGGAAGAGGGATATGGTCAGTTCGCGGTTGTACCCTATATCAATACGGCCAGTCAACACCTGGTGGATGTAGTCGTACACCACACTATGCAAGAAGTTGTTCCATGGAAATTGGAAGAATAGGTCCTACAGAGCACATACGTTAGGTTGACTCGAATAAAACGACGGTCGAGCTCACGAGTAACGTTGATGCAACGTTCACGTCGAGGAAGCGTTGCTTTAATCTTTCGCCCAACACAAGCGAACCAGGGGTAACCGTATCCATGGTGCTCGTCCTCCGTGCACTACGACGCGAATTACTTGACCTTGGCCTCTGAGGAGGCCCTTCCGAGTCTCCGGAGTTCTTTCGCCTAGTGGACGCTTCTGTGGCCAATATCGACGACGAGGAGCTCGCGGAAGGGAACCTCTCCAACGGCGTTTCTGGAAGAGGAGACGAATCCACTGTGTTTGGTGGTGGGTCGTCGTGTATGGCAACGTCTTCCATGGGGTCGTCATCTGAGCTTCCAGGTTCGCTCATTTCCTCGTCGGAGTCAGTAAGAGAGACTGAGTCATGAGAGGCGGTGGAGACAGGGAATTCATGTGCGGGTTCCATATCGTCCTCGTCATCATCATCCATGCCATCTTGGTCTTGATCACCGCCAGAGTTCATGGCAATGACTTGCGCCAGTTCTTCCAGCGACGATAGTCCGCCTTGTAAACGGCCTTCCGCGTCGTACAAGTGGTCATAGTCCGATGGCCGGTTCACTAGAGACATGTTCGAACAATGCAGCAGTTCCGCATAGAGCTCACATAGCCGATACCGCTCGAATGTCAGCGGAGTGAGTTGACCAATTGTGGTCAGGACCGGACCATTCTATTGAAAGCATTGTAGTTCCCTCAAAACGTCAGCACCACACAAGACACGGTCCACAATACGTTACTCACTAGAGACCTTGGTTGTGCCAGATATTTCTGGAGCGCTTCCAGCTTGTCGCACATGATGTCCAGAACAGGTCCCAAATGTACGACACCCATACGATTGACCATGTCCTTCATCGCTTGTTCCAGAGCCTCCCGACCATTCTGTGTGTTCATATGCAGATTCTGTTGCACTTGTATGAGCCTATTCCGTAGCGTGTGGAAGAGATACGGTTCGAAGTAGTCCGAGTTGTTCTGTCGTATGAGTTCGATGATAATGCATATTGATTGTACAACGGAAGAGGTCGTGGATTCCGGGCTGGGAAGCTTATCGTAATACGGCGATAGCTGGTCTTCGTCCCTGGCTTTTGAAGAAGTACCTTGGCCATTCGTGGACACGGTCTCTGGCGCTGGGAAATCGCTCAAGATGTAGCCAACCAGCTTCACGACGCTATCTCTATGGGCGAGTTCACGAGCAAAGCGATTTGATGCGGGTCCATTGCTAGCCCCATCTGCGACGCCGACAGCGGGAGTAGGAGCGGCCATAGAAATGATATTCTTGATCAGGTCGGCCACTACCGTGTGCATATTTGAACTGTAGGATGGCGACAGCAGGTCGAGGAGGCGGGACATGAGATTCTCCTTGGATAGCCACTGCACACCTTGAGGTAAGAGCAGCTCTCGCTGAAGAGCAAATATGCATAACACGAAGGACATACTTCTAATACACCAGCACCCGAAGGGTGCTCATCCAATTGGATAATCCTCACGAGTAGATCTGCAAAGGCGGGAGTTTCGATGTGGCGAAGGATTCGGTCAACGACGTCGGGTTGGGATTGGATGAAAGCAAGCATCTGAGATAAGATGTATTCATTTCCGTCAGTATATGAAATGCACGAGGCACATACCTCTGCGGGCTTTTTGCTAAGGAAGACGGCATTGATTTTGGCGAAATGGGATGCCATGACCATCTGGGTCTTCATATCCTCTGGAGATCTGTCTAGGACGGTCTCCCAGAATGGCGTCAATAATCGCTCGGAGTTGGTGATGCATGCTTCTACTATGGACCATATCTCGCTGCATAGGACCTCTGTGCAGACGTATGGGTACCTTGGTAAACGCAGATCAATCAGTATGAGCCTGATCCACATAACAAAGCTACGCACTTGAATTTGCCCTTCTCCTCGCCCTCTATTTGCCCCGTCACATACCCCAATAACCTCTGGAGAACATCAACTTGCTGAAAGTAGTCAGTAAGTCGGTTATTTTGAGATTTGCATTCCTGAAGCAGGTCATCTTCATCTAGCAAGGCTTCCAGCGAGACATCTTCCTTGTCAAGGAGACTGTCAATATTGGAGGCATTGTGGAACCCGAATCTGCTCAAGGAGCTAAGGCGAACTGGTTGACTGGGACAAGTCAAAGTGAATGCACCTCCAAAACATATGTTATTCTTGATCTATGCGAACCTGCCTCGAGTTGAGCGCGAGGTTCTGAGATCCTGCAGCGCGCGTTGGCGAAAGATGAAGAGGGATTAGATGAGAGTGTCAATGAAGGGGTTCAAGAAGCGTTTAGCAGAGACATACGGCCTCTGTAGCTTTGCTAAGCCGTGCATCGGCAGACGCGGATCGCCCACTGTGGCACTAGTCGCCATACTAGGCTCTGGCGGGATCGTCGCTCAGAGGTCAAACGACCACCTACAACGAATCGTATCGCATTTCAGACGTTCACTATGTTATACAGCTCGATCCGATTCAAGATCAACGGTTTCTCCACGATGGTTGAGCCAGATACTACTAATGTGAGGGTAACCAATGTGTCATTCTGCACTGTCTATCACGCCGCATCCAAGACACCAATCTCCGTTCCATATCACTGCAACTTGTCCAGGAGCAACTGCCTTCTGCGGCTTGTCGAAGTCAATCGTGATTGCCTCAGATCCATCTCTGGAGACTGTTCAGTGAATCTCGGCCGGTCTATATAGAAGACGCACACACCTCCGGACAGTGCACGGGACATCCGGCATGCGATGGCCATACTGCATGCGGCCTCGGAATCCTTGGGCATCTTCAATACCGGGAGGAGGGGAATCAGCCCATATCCACTGCCAATCTCGCGCCACGATTCGAGATCTATAGAGGTCAGGATGGTCGCTACCAATGAATGCGTAAGCGCACGCTATCTGAATCAGGAGGATGAATCAACCTTCCAGGAACTACGTAGATCACGTTCTCCTTGATATCCTTCTCCGAAACCACCAATCTCTCAGGATGTCCTCTAATCTTCGCGCCTTGGCCAATGGTTAAGCCCCATAGGCCCTGGTGGACGCCAACAACCTCACCGGTCACGCGGTTGATGATTTTGCCCTGTTTGGGAGGTATATATTGGGCTGTATTGGCAGCGTGAACAACGTGGATTGGTAGAGGGGGGGAGTGGTCATATACGTACAAAGAAACTCGCTGAATCTCCTTTTCTCTCCTACGAAACATATACCCATGCTCTCTGCTCGTTCCGCGACGGGTAGACTCCACTGGCGCGCCAGCTCTCTCACTTGCGGCTTCGCTAGATGAGATATAGGAAAGAGTGTACGTGCAAGGCTCGATTCACCCATGGCCGACAAGTAGTATGTCTGGTCCTTGTTTCTGTCCGAGGGACGCAGTAATTGTGGGCGAGAAACCGATGGACCGTGATTGGCAGATATGTTCGACCATAACTTGCGAGCATAATGTCCTGCATGAAAAGCATGATGAGGTCACCATAAAAAGATAACATGAAGGACCCTACCTGATGCAATCCAAGCATTTTCGGAAGCGAGATGAGGCATGAGAGCACCGAATTTGACTTCTCTGTTAGAGAAGCGTTAACGAGAGGGAGGATAAGCTAGCAGAGATACTGACTTGTTACACCATATGTCCGGGTTTGGGGTATGACCAGATTCCCAAGCTTGTAATGATGGCTCAAAAACCCGCGTCCAATATTCCTTCGAGAGGTCCACCTGACTCCTACATATTCAACCTGGTTTCACAAGTTCAGACATGACCAACTCACCAGCCTGCATGGTATATCTAAGACTTTGCATACCCTCTGAACGTCTTCCCAGTCCTTCTCCCATTCACATCCTTGGTCTGATCCAGATTCATCCCGAGTGTCCCAATTACGCATGAATATGGCAGATAGGTCGTAGTCCTAAAGCCGCAAACATGAGCTCCAGCTCTAATTGTAAATGCTGGATACGTACCTGCTGTGCTAAAAGTCCGGCCACCACGGAAGAGTCTACTCCTCCGGACATGGCAGCTACGACTGCAAAGTAATGGAAGTCAATTCGCTGCTACACAACTCATGATAACGTCTGACACACCTTTGCTGCCCTTGCGAGGGTAAAGACTAGTATTGTCATGAAAACATCTGTGGTTTATGCGCCGCAATGAGGTCCTCCATGCGAACATGGACTTTCAAGCTTTCCACAGCTTTTTGTCGTCGTCGTTTGTGCAAACCTTGTGCAGAGCCGGCAACGCAACATCATGAGCTCGGTCCCGTGACCGTCGCGTCACGCGTTTTGGCGCTTAACAGTGTTTGTTGACTGCTCCAACGGCTTTGAGCCTGAGGACCGCCACGACGAGCTTGGGCCACGGACGACGGCGGCAGCATCTTCAAGCTCTCATCAACCAATATGCCGACATCTGTGCGGAAGAGTAGCATTGGGACCACCCGACGTGGCCAGCAGGCTTACATCCCCTATCGCGGTGATGATTTCCAACGCGGTAAACGAACCGGTATGCCCGTCGCCGTAGTAGAGCACGACTCTTCCGATTTCGAGCCGTTCGAGGAGGTTTTGAAACAGGCGGACGCGCGGACACCTCCCAGGCCAAAGATTCAGCGTAGGAAGAAACGTGGACCGAAGACACCTGTTGTGGAAGAACCTGAGTTCGACGAGAATGGCGAGATGGACA
Source organism: Antrodiella citrinella (assembly GCA_004802725.1). Lineage (NCBI taxonomy): Eukaryota > Fungi > Basidiomycota > Agaricomycetes > Polyporales > Steccherinaceae > Antrodiella > Antrodiella citrinella. Next base: position 11,592 of record SGPM01000394.1, read on the forward strand.
TGGATCTGGTGGACAGTGAGTTTTGCTGCTCTTTGTAGGCAGTTCTTATTGCTTTATTACTGAATTATATGTAGGTACACAGAACAGTCCTGCTATGTACTTCTCCAACACGCGAGTGCCTGCGATCACCTCTAGTGTCCAACGCGTCGGATCTTCGTCGCGTCCTGTTCACCGTTCCTCAGACGTAGATTTTGATGACATTCCTTCACCACGTCGTCCAGTACCGAGACTCTCCAATGGACGTCGTTCTCTTGGATTCGGTCTCTCCCCCGGACCCTCTCGTCTTTCCGTTGCGACCAACCCTCGAGATCTTGCGGACGGCTTAGACGTGGATGACAACTTCGATGTTGGTGGATACTATCCTCCTGATGACGACAGTGACAACGAGCCCATGCCTGCCCCTTCGCCATCGCCTGCACCACCCCGTCGACGTCGCAGCTTCCAACAGATGGAGGAGGAAGCTGAAGAGAATGAGGAGATGCAGGTCGAGGAAGAGGTGAACGAGAACGCCAACACTCCCATTTCTGCGAAGGCCAAAGGAAAGCAGAGACAGGTGGCACCTGAAGAGGACGAAGAGATGCAGGATGCGTTTGATCACGGAGGTGACAATGGTGACTTGGAGCCACCTGACGTCGAGGACACTCAGGAAGAGGAAGAAGATAGAGAAGCAACTCCCAAACTGAAGAAGGGTCAAGGCAAGAGAAAGGTAGCAAGGTCTGAGAATGACGATGAATCAAAGCCAAAGAAGAAGAGGAGGGATGGCATCCTGCGTGAAGGTAAGTACTATTTCCCACCCTTTACGGTCTCATGAGTGAATATATGCGTGTCTTCAGTTATACAAGATAACAATCAACCACATCCCGATGGCCTGCGACGTGGTGCGAGGACTCGCTATGCGCCTCTTGACTGGTGGCGCCTTGAGAAAGTCGTATATGGTCGGAGAGAGTCAGGACCGTGCCTCGTCCCCAATATCAAGGAGATCCATCGCATTCCAAAGGAGGAGGTTATACCGCTTGGTATATATGGCAAGAAAGCGAGGAAACAGTCTCGTTCTGCTAAGAGCAAGACCCGATCTGTTGAGCCAGAACTTGCGCCTGATTTCAATCCAGAGGAGGGTTGGGACGATGACACTCAAGAGAAAGGCGTCGTGCTCGATTATGAGAAGGGTATTGAAGTTGAGAAACGTGAGTGTTTTCAGCACACCGCATCCTTAAATTATCTCATACAATTAACGTCTGTTATTTCAGGTATTGCATTCACGGCGAAGATGTTGAACTTGAGACCAGCTGCCAACAACGACTTCGCTTTCCAGAAGATTTTCGGAGACGGTAACTTCATCGCTGCTGGTCAGCTCGTCATTCCTGTTGGCAGGCAGAAACCCACTAAGGGCACCAAGGATAATACTTTTGTGAGAGGCTCAGCTTTGTAATGAGAGCGTGAACTGACCATGCGGCTATTCTCCTAGATATTCTATGTTCTGGAAGGGGCCGTGAACTTCAAGGTGCATCGGACGAGCTTCGTCATTACAACGGGTGGGATGTTCCTTGTCCCTCGAGGTACATCTATCCTACCAATGAGCGTCACAACATTACTTAACCCCGCCACCTTTCTAGGAAACATGTACTTTATACAGAACATATCCGACCGCGAAGCCAAGCTGTTCTTCGCTCAAGCACGCAAGATGCCGGAGTCGGAGGAAGGAGATGAGGACCGTTCTACCACATCTCGTTCGCCATCCAAGGATCGTCGTTCAGAGAGCATCAAGCGTGCTCCGTCGGAGGCGAAAGCAGGCGGATCCAAAGACGCGAAAGGTCAGAAGAAGGCTGCGTCGCGAGCTTGAGCTGGTTCAACGGGCGTTATGCATTCTCGGTGGGAGTTGCAATTTGTTCTCAGTTCGCCACGAACTATGTGACTCGACATGTACTACGTCCTATGTTTGGTCATGCAATGACTCAGTGAATTTTTTAGGTGTACATGAGATTGTTTGGAACTTCGCCGAGCACCCGATCTGTCAGTATGGGTAGGTCCACCGTGTGATTGCCGTTGCGATAGTTAGTTTTGGCACCTCGCATGTTGCCAGGCATATTGTGAGTCATTTCTCCATGCTTTCGTTGTCCTCACTCATTTCATGCCTTGCTTTAGCAACATGGAATATGAGCAAAACATGACTGTCGAATTATGTGTGCCCGTTGTTTCTGTCGTCGGTCTGCCGACTCTGCTCAACACGAGTCAACAGGTTGACCGCATGTGGCCGTAGTCAATGACATGGGCCTGTCGCTCGTTTGATCTAGAACTCCTTGGGACTCGGAGTCAGTTTGTATAAGATGTAGGACTGTGGAGGTTAGCAAAATCCTTCAGAAGAACCATCACGTCCTGAGACTCAAGAAAACCCTTCCACTCCCCTTTCCACCTCGGTCGTTTCTGACAAGAACGAGCTCTCGATCACTATCGTTGCTGCTCTTGTTGCTAGCGCTGCTGGTGAGTTCGTTCGGTACCGAGAGACGAGAAATGTTGCGTCAAACTGAACATTTTGACAGGTGTTGCTGGACAAGCAGCGCTATACATCCCTGGTTTTGATCCCCAGCCCGTCACTGCTGATTTCGTTGGTGCCGATTCTGACGGGCATACCACCTGGCGAATCGCCCCAGGTCAGCCAAGTGGTTCTATAACTGAGGACGGCGGAGTCTTTGGCACAGGTGAGTATCACAGCGATTACCACGAGATAATGCGACTGATCGTCATGGACTACTACCACAGCTACTCTCATCGAGGGACCCAACGACGCCGAGATCATCCTGAGCGACCCACTCGACGGCTACGCCAGCGAATCGTGCGCGATTGGCAGCGACTCCATCGCGAATTGCGTCTTGGTAGCATCGCAGTCGGGAGTCCCTCTGAACACTCAGACCTTCCAGGACACTGCTTCCCCTTTCCCGGTCCAAGGTGGTACTGGCAGCCCTGCCCCGACGGCCGGTGGTAGTCCTTCTTTCCCCGCTTCAGCTCCTACGGCCCCTCCACCTCGGGCAATGGGCCTTCAGGCGGTCCTTCCCCAACCGCGCAGACTCGCACTGGAAGCTCCCCTGCCCCTACCAACACCCATAATGGTGCGATCGGAGTGGCTGCTTCATCCTTCCTCTCCGGAGTGATTAGTATTGCGGTTGTATACCTGCTCTGATTTCGGAAGAAATTGCTTGTCACAGCTGATTTTTCTTTGGGGCTCCAGTGAGCCTGTTAGGTGCTCATACTGTCATTGCTCAGTATTAATATTATGTTTGTGGGTCAATGCTTTGGAAAAATATGATCAGGCTAGTATGCAATGGTGATCCACGCCAAGACTCTCCAGGGACACCATAAGTATTCCTACAATAGCTGTTGAACGAACGCATAGTCAAACGTTGAGTGTGTACATGATGATACAAATGGGACCTGAATTGGCGTTAGATTACGACACGAGATCACGAATAAGTCAGCTCAAACAGCACCTTTTCAAAGTTTGTTTTTGGGCCTATTGTGAGTCCTCTCTCCACGCTCTCGTCACACGCACTCATTTCATGGCTTGCCTTGGCAAAAAATATGATCGTATTTCGTGTGTGCTCGTCGGTCTCTCCAAGCCCGTTTTACATCCAAACGGGTCGCAAATGGGTGATCATTATAGCCGCATGTGACTGTAATTTGATTGACATGAACCTGTCATTTCTTTGATCTAGAATCCCCTAGTAGTCGGATTCTATAAGGTCTAGGACTGAGGACAGGACAGTCAGGTCAGAATCTACCACGTCCATCTTCGAGACCACACCCCTTCCACTCTCTTGTACTTCAGTCATTTCTGACAATCATAGAATGCTCTCAATCATTGTCGTTGCTGCTCTTGCTGCTAGCGTTGCTCTGAACGGTGAGTTCGGTACCGTAGTCTCAAAACTTGGATGTGGCGTCGCTCTCAAATTGTATACTGAACAATTTTAACAGGTGTTGCTGGGGACGCTATTTCGCTATACATTCCCAGTTTCGACCCCCAACCCGTCACTGTTGACCTCCTTGGTGTCGGCTCTGATGGTCACACCACCTGGAGAGTTGCGGGAGGTCAACCAAGTGGTTCTATCACTGAGGACAATGGGGACATAGGCACAAGTGAGTCTTCCGCGGTGAGGAGAATATGTGATTGATCGTGATGGGCTTTATCTGTAGTCACTCTCGTCGAGGGGCCCAGCGATGCCGAGCTCTTCATGAGTGACACGCTCTTCGGTTACGCCAGTGAGTCGTGCACGATTGGCAGTAATTCGCTCGCGAACTGCGTCGTAGTCGCCTCGGCGTCGGGTGTGCCTTTGAGCACGGAGACCTTCCAGGAGACTGCTTCCCCCATCCCAGTCCAAGGTGGTACTAGCCCTGCCCCGACGGCCGGTGGTAGCCCTTCTACCCCCGCTTCAGCTCCTACGGCCCCTCCCACCTCGGGCAGTGCGCCTTCAGGCGGTCCTTCCCCGACCGCGCAGACTCCCGCTGGAAGTTCTCCTACCAGCGCCCACAATGGTGCGATTGGAGTGGCCGCTTCGTCCTTCCTGTCCGGCGTAGTCGGGATTGCGGCTGCCGCATACCTCCTTTGATCTGAGAAACTCGCAGAATCAAATGCTTTTCATTTTTGGGCTCGGTGATGTCAGGTGCTCGTACCGCTCGGGGTTATGTTTGTGGGTCAATGCTTCGGGATTATATGATCATGCTAGTATGCACCGGCAAGTCGAAACTCTTCAGAGCACGCCAAAGTTCAAACTCAAACGGCTATTGAAAGCATATTCGAACATTGAGTGTGTGCATATTACAAGTGGGAGCTACAACATGAACTGATTGAGAGACGCGTTAAATTACGACACAGCAGCAACATCACAGAGCGTGCATATGCAAGACTAAAAGTACCCAAACCCCCAACGAAAAAAGTCCGCTCTTTACTCCCAAGCTGTGTCGGACGTGATCATGAAGGCGGCTTCACGTCGGGCGAGCTATCCATGATGGCTTGGATCATGGCCGACCCCAACTTCGTCGCATCGTCGAACCGGCTCTGGAAGAAATCAGCTGTCTCTGAGAAGCGCTCCTTGTACAAATCAAAGCTCCCAAACGATATGCACTGGCTCCACCCCTTCGCCGCGATGACGAACTCCAGATCATCGGAGCGGTGGGATACGTCGTACAGGGCGGCGTATATCGCAGAGTCCAAGCGTTTCTGGGAACGGAAAAGGTACTCTGCGACACCGATCCACATCCTAAAAAGAGGCGTGGCGGCGAGGTCGAGGTGGACAAATGGCTGGATCCCAAGACGGGCCCAACAGTCCACCATTGCCAGGAGTGAGAGATGGGAGTTGGGTGGTGCGCCACTGGGCGAGGACGGTGGGCTATTCCTGCCATTCGACAGTGGTTGACCCAGGCTGAACCTGTCGAAGATGTCCTCCGAGAGGAGAATGGGAGCACGCTCTTTCTGTCCGTCCGCCTTGGCACCGAACACGATGTCCCGAGCTTCGTAGATGCGCTTGCGAAGCGCAACATCGTCGCCGGAGAGCATGAGCTTGAAGATTTCCGATGTGCTTCGAGAGAATTGATCAATCTGAATACGGGCGGAGGGGTTCAGAATGGCAAGACCAGCGTAGACGTGCCACTTGTTCGAGTATATCCGGAGCATGATGTTGACCTTGACGGTCTCAATGCCCTTGACATATAAACCATGCTCCCATGGGTAGGATTGTTCACTTGCCCAGGCAGTTCCCATACTGCAAACATTGCAATGGATGAGCTGTGATAGGACACGTCAGATTATGTGAATCACTGTACCTCAGGAATGCAGCATGAGTTACCGCTTGAGTGTTCGCCGTCACGATGTCGTGATCTTCGTAGGATAGATACACATAGCGAGACTTCAAAGGCCGCAGCAGGTTCTCTACCAGTCGCAGAGCGCTATCCGGGCCACGATGTTTGATCAGGACCTTAGATAGTGGATTCCTGAGTTTGGAAATAGAGAGGTCGTAAAATTTGTACTCACAAGCGGCTGACCGACTGGTGACACTGTAGGTCCATGCAACGAATGGCATGATACGATGTGCACGTCTGCGGGTAGATGCTTCTCAAATGCTACCTTCTCAGGAGTCTTCACGGACGTTTGTCCAGCAACAATCGCACCAATCTTCGTTGCTAGAGGCTCGGTATTAGCGTTACATGTCAATGGTCAGGGAAGGGAGGAAGACGCACATGGGCCATATTCTGCCACAACGCGGTCAATGTACTCTGCCTCAACGGAGTACATGATCCAGTCCGAAATCCGAGACACGGCATGTCCGTCCTTCATCACCGTGACATTGGGGTCGTCTAAAACAGGTTCCAACTATCAATTTAACCCTTGCAAGACCGACTATGCAACTTACTTGCGTACGTCTCCTTCAGCGCTTCAAACTTACTCGGCAGGTCGCAAACGACTATTCTGTGAACCCAGTGTCGCGTTCAGAACGAGAGACATATGCAACAGATATCCACGTACTTCTTCCATCCTGCCTCGGACAAGAACTTGGCATACATGATGCCCATTCCTCCCATTCCAATCAGCCCTATAGTGGGCTGTTCCTCGATAGGAGCATCAGGAGTCACGTCCGGTCGCACGTTGGTCATGTTCGAGTATGTCCTTGGGCAAAGTGGCGAGTGCAGCTTGGACTGGGACTTCTCTGAATTTATACAGGAGAAACAATCAATTTCACATGGTGATCCTAGAGGCGACACCAAGACACACCTGTTTTCGCTTCCGTAATACCGGACCCTCGTGAAAAGTCGTCGCGTTCAGAGAGTGATAGAGCAGCGAAGCGGGGGACGCAGGCTTAGCAAAACCTCCACCGTCTTGCGTATTCGGACGACAGGAGAGCCTCGGGAGCCAACCTCGGTGATAATAGTGGCGAAACGGCAAGAAGAACTCTAATACACCGTTACGAGGACGTGGACTTGGTCCTTTTAAACGTTGAGAGTGAGAGAAAACCCGCAATATATAGGGACGGGGGCAAAATTTGGCAAGCATTTCGAAATGACTCCATAGAGATGGTGCTCCGAAGAGAGTGTGGCCGGTCGATTGCAGTTTAGATATGGCACCGTGATCCTCGCGTAGATTTCGCGTCACACGACCCTGTTTTATGAAATTGCACACACGAATTATGCATTATCGCTTTCTACGTAGGGTATAAAACGAGATGACTGTAGGATTGTGGTCGAACGCTTGCACGGATGTGTACATGCTGTGACAAGAGCCGAACAGATGAGCCCTTCTACCCACGACATGACAAGGCCTCTATGTTGAGGCGTGCAGCAAAAAACCTACACGGTCTCCTTTGAGAGATTCTGTATATCCAAAGTAAGGGTAGTCGACGTGGGATTGGTTGAAGCGGGGATGGCATCTGAGTCGAATGTCTCCACTGGAGCCCGACCACCAGGCTTGCCCGCAAAATTCATACGAGGCAAGGTTCTTGTCTCCATGGCGGTGTTGATAGTATCCTTTTTGAAGGCACGCCCATCAGCGAGGCGATAGATAATGAGGTATGAGGATATTTGCTGGGTCACAGTCAAGATTCAGTAAGGCACGCTCAATGCACTGGGCGGTGCGACTTGCCTGAGTGAACGAAGCAAAACCCAGGAAGATTTGGTTGACGGGGTCGTTGACTGCGTATGTGATCAAGAAAATCAGAGCGAACACGCTGTAGAGTGCCGCCGATTCAACAATGATCGCGGCGAGGGAGACATAGTGTTTCGCATGCTCCGCAGGGAGGTGCTTGAGCAAGTCCCTGCGGTAGAGAAGAAGACGCACAGTGATAAGGATCGTAAGGATGATGTTGGATCCTAAAGATATAGCGTAGTAAGAAGTTCCGTATGCCATCGGAAGTTTGCTATACAGCGACAGTCCGGGTTGGCTCGATTGCAGTGTCCACAGAGTGCCCATAACTAAAAGGCAAATTTTTATCTAGTGAATGTAATGAAAGAGAAGCAGAACGGCACCCACCGAAGGAAGCAAGGAGCATGATAGCGGGGAATATAGTCACTAGATATGCCTTGATCTTCCCCGAGGACGTCCAGATCACCCAGCATCGCCATAGCTGCATGGTTGTCAGTATACCGAGTCGATATTATGTTCAGCAACAAGACTACTTACCACCAATAAGTCCGACAAGAAAGTCACAAGGAATAATGTGGCGAAGAATATCACGTTGATAGCTTGAGACTGAGTATCAAGAAAATACTGCCATGGCCCGCCCGGGTAGTTTCGGTTGTCAACATACATAACCTGCACCGTCCTGGCCTGGACGGCGCAATATATCGTTTGTATGGCCAGGAGTAGCGTGATGTACGCGAGGATGTAAAGCGATGTCTTGCGCTCTCTCCTCTGCTTGAACAGGAACAGTGCACAAGACACGTACATCACAAGCTGGATACCTGAACACAGTAAATGAGTACACTTTTGCAGTGAAAGTATTGGTGCTCTTTACCGTATCCCATCCCAGTGATGAAGTCTCCAGCAACAAATGCGCGCTCTAAGAGTATTGTCGCTCGATCTTCATCGGGGGCGTAGGAGGGCGATGTTGACATTGTTGCGTTTGGCAGCGGACAATACAGGAGTATGTTGAATCCTTGACTATGGTGCTAGCGACATATTTATGCGACAGGATATGGGGGTAGCTATGTGGGAATAGGCACGGACGTCCGTCAAACTTCAGAAGACTCCGCACCATTCCTTGTTGACTGATGAACGAGGTGTCTAACTAGAACAGCCTTGATATGTTCTGTGAGCGTTCGTCGAGAGCACCGATTAGAAGAGAAGACTCACAGCACGACCGTCTACTACTACAAGCATGCATGGAACGACCACCGTAAGTTATTTGCTCCGTTTTCGCACATCTACTCGGTGCAGAACATAGCATTCAGCACGTGCCATAAACACGAGCACCTTGTAGTGTCGGAGAGATCGTGGATACGTGTGCCGGAGAAGCTAGTCCGCGGTATTTTTTAAAAGACTGAAGCACTGCACAAAGCGGAAATGAATCAAAGACGACGCTGCAATCTGATAGATAACAAACCTAGGATAAAGACGAAGACATTCTGCTATCCAAGAATCCGGCATTATCGCGTCAATGGCACTCATGGCGTTGAGGCCGAAAAACTGTGCAAGCGTCCCTCGTTAATGCCGAGTTCGAGCCTGAGGCTCATGTTAGTGCGGCGGAAGATAGCCATGGCCGGCACAAATCACACTACCCAAAAGCTGTCCTCCTAGAGGTAGTTCTGTAGAATTCAAGGAGTTAATCGTAACTTCGCTCTCGGTGCTGAGCCTAGCTCAGGCCGTCAGCTGGCACTGGCAGTCCTATATGAGTCGGTGGTGCAGAATTGCCAGCGTCGCAGGACCTGGAAGTATCCTCGACAAAGGTTAGTGTAATGTTGACACGAAAATCCTGAGAGGGAAAGCAGATGTATAGTTCGCCCATGACTTTCTTGTCATCACCAATGTCAGATTCAAGTTGAACTGGGAAGAATTTTCATACGCATTCCGGTGATTGCCGAGTCCACTCAGGAAGACGGGCAAACATTTCTTTTGCTGATACATTCGGTAAAAGGCAACTATTACAATACTCTAATGTACCTGCAAGCTACCGATACAGCATCACCAGACATATTATGATTGTAGTAGGGTATCAATATGCAGGATCAACATCCACCTCCGACATCCACTTGTAGATCAGATCACAGCAATGCACGACTTGAACAGCTGAAGGGACCAGGGAATCCTCCAGTCTTGTATCCTACAAGAAAAGTAACAATGAGTGTCAGATAACAAGAGTTTGAGAGGTGCACGGGATACATACCATCAATGATAGATAAGACGCTAGCGTAAAGACCAGCGACCATGATGAAAGCACCCATCTACCAAAAGAAAGGTCAGTATTGATTGCCAGTGGTTTGAACATCGTGTGGAGATACGTACCATTACGATGAATCCCCAAAAGCTAGTCTGCACTTTCTGGCGCATGGTAGACCAACGTTGGGAACGAGGAGTTAGATGAAACCAGAAGAAGCCCTACAAGACCGTAAAATCAATAATGTTCGCACACAGGAACGGATGCGGATGACATACGGAGATTCCATAAGTGAACCAACTGCAGAAAGAAGTGTCAACGATCCCGATATTGTTGAAAGTGATGCAACGACTAACCTGGCAAATAACGAACTGATGACTCCCAAGAGGTCGTTGAAGAACGGAATACTGTCGAACATATATTCGTCAAACCTCGCACTAGGTTATACCAACTTGAAGGACTTACACTTCCGCGATAAGGAACGCGAACAGCCAAATAACAGCGACAATTCCGATCCATGTTGCCCATCCTGTGAATGTGTGTGTGTTCATATGTCTCGACTTCACGCCGTTCCTTCGGAATCTGATTCACAAACAAACTCAGGGTCAGTGTCATGTTGCGATGTGAGAATGAGTAACTTACATCCTGATGAACACAAGCTTAGCACAAACATGTCCATTTACGACGCCCGCAATAACAATGGTGGGTAGGGCGATACCGTACGCGATCTTGCGCAGGGTGACACCGGTGTTTCCCAAAGCTGGAGAAACTGCGGCGTCTCCGACGAACGCGTAGACGACGATCCCAACGATGAGGTATAGAGTAGTATCAGCGATCTGTAAGGCAAAAAGGGCCTTAGGGAAATCCTGTGGTCGCTTCATCTCCGAGATGAAAGTGAAGAATGCGACATGTCCGGCGTAGGCAAAGATCTAGATGAAGAACGCGTGAGTCAACAAAATGCAAACTTACGAGAGATGCTGACAATATCAGTGACAGCGAGGAAAGCTTTTGCAAAGCTTAGATCGGAGGTCACCGTGACGGTGCCAGTGTGTCCTACAACACCTACTCCGATCATCGTAATCATGACAGCAGCTAGGACAGTCTTGGGTCAGCGACCGAACATCAGAATAACAGTCGAGAGTAGTAACATACTGATGATGGAAACAAAAGACACTACGCTGAGGACTGCGATGCCGTCCAAGGTGCGCGGAATCGTGAGAACGAAACAGATAACAGCAGAGACGACTGCCCAGATTACTGAGCAAGATGCGCCAGATGTGACTATAATCTGAGAGTCAGTAAATTGAATATCGACGAGAATGCTATAACGTACTGGTATCAAATGCAATCATGCCGGTTAGCACATGACTGCCGCAAAGGAAGACGATGAAGACGACTTGTGCAGCGCCTAGAACTTCGCGTCCAATAGGACCAGCGAGGATCTCGCCCGCGTCTGCCATATTGTGTACATGTGGATATCTTAGTTTGCACTTCAGTGCACCTCAATTGTGACCTTGAAGGTCTATCATAACCTCCAATAGATAGACCTTCAAGGCCTATTGGGATGGGAGGGTATGGTGGGCTCCAAGTGTGTGGGAGGG
>SGPM01000395.1:0-22720 GCA_004802725.1 Antrodiella citrinella
AGCTACTACAGCTGTATATATACAAGTAGAGAGGCTCGGCCATGCGCTGCGCGCCATGGCCGAATGCGAGTCATCGAGACAAAGGACAAAAAAAGGAAAGGAGGAGTCATCGGAATGTGAAAGGTGAAAGTACGAGTGTGATTAGATGGAAGGAATATGGTTACATAACAGTAGACGTACGCCGAGATTCAACCAATACAAACGCAATCATCTACATCATTACAAGAGCAACTGTGGTGATGTGCGGCGGTGGCTCCCTACACGGCATACCCAGCGTTGTAAACACCCTTCAGCGATAAAACTAGCGGGACAACAGTCACAACACGACGTAGATATTTTTCAACGAGGTCAAGTAGCTGATGAAAGGGGAGTACGTACACTTTCCCACATCCCAGCTGAGATGCCTCACTCTGTTGAAGCAATGAAATGCGAAAGGAGCCGCGAGGACAGCTTTCCCTGCGTACTTGACAGAATCCGGCAGGGTAGAAACAAGTTCGATGACTTGAACAAAGCCAAACGTCTCAGGCGCAACGAGGTATACAAGGGTATATCCGTATAGTACTGCGAAATAACATGGCCAAACGGAATACACGCAAGGAAGCTGAAAAGTACCACTCACGGACACTGATACCGATTCCTGCGAAACGATGAGAGAAATAGACACAACCGAGGTGAGCTGCGGCTGGTAGATTTCCAGATCTGGACTTTAGGGTCGTTTAAGACGCTGCTTGTTGAGGATGGTCTCTGCGGCAGATGGAGGGAGGCTTTGTGTTCGGACAGTCCTGGTTGGTACAAATGAGTGCACGGTCTGTAGAGAGATGCAACATGTATCCAGCTCTCACCGTTTGACAACGATATTTCGAAGAGACTGAGCACGACCTAGGAATACTTGTGAGGTTGAGACTCTCAGTGAACATGAAAGTACACATACCGAACCGAAAAACAAATGCTGTCTGCCTAAGCGGAGGCCCAAGCCCTACGATGCGTACAGTCATGAACGACGGTGACGGTAGAACTCGGAGCCGTGCAATATGTCGTAGTGGCTTCTCCGTCGCTCGGAATCTGTCGGCCGCTGCGTTACCGGCCCACTTCAAGAGTATACCATACCAGACCGAAGAAGCCGATCCAAGCCTCAAGCACCGTCATTTCAATTGAAAACAGGATACTAGCTAGAACGATTGCGAGGTCAGCCAAGGAGATCCTAGCGTCCGATATTCTCCTCGCCGACGGTTTACATTGTTTCCCTTAGCGACGATATTTTGATCGAAAACGATCCGGACACTCACCGAAGCTCAAGAATGACATCTCGGTCAGGTTAGAAACGATTCTGTATCCGAGCCCACTGAAATTCCTCTCGTGAGATAACCGAAATATCTATATGTAAGCGCATATAAGACACAATTCCTTTGACTCGTACACTGTGAACTGGCTGGATACGAAGAAGTTGGGATATCAGCCGGTTCATCCTTCCAGAATTTCCTTCAACTCTCCGTTCTCTACCATCTCCTGCACAATATCCAGCCCACCAACAAAGTCGCCATTGATGATCAACTGGGGGAAGGTTGGCCAGTTGTTCAACGTCTTCAAACCAGAGCGTACGCTTTCGTCGCTCAAGATATCGAAGTGAGCGAAGGGGACCTGTTGATCGCGGAGTATGCCGACAATCTTTCGCGAGAATCCACAGCGGGGAGCATCGGGCTCGCCTTTCATGAAAAGGACGACCCTGTCTAGCTCCATGAGCTTATGCAGTCTCGTGTCCAGCTGCGCTTGTGTCTCGATCTCCTCCACCTCCGCCGCGGCAGGCTTCTCATTGGTATGTGACTGGGGTGCGATGGCGGTTGGAGAGCGGACATTTGTGGCAATAAGACCCGTCAGCTTTACAGCATCTGCGCCAGAGACGCGTCCGAGGAGGGTGTGGCCCTGTTAAAGTGATACACAATGGTTAGGGGATTCGGGAGCGGTACATGGTATAGGGATCAAACGCACCCTCAGAACCACAAAGGAGGGTACGGATTCGACGGTGAATGACTCGGCAATATCTTCCTGCTCCTCGGCTTGCACCTGCACGAGACAGGCAATTGATCAGTGAGATTCCGTCACGATAATATGAATATAATTGAATGTATACGTACATGCAACACGAGCAGCTCAGGATGCTTCTTGGCGAGCTCAAGCACGACCTCGTTCATCTGCTTGCATGGCTCAGCCCATGGTGCCCAGAAATTAATCAGTGACACTCTCTGCAGATCGACTGCGAGCAATTCCTGGAAGCTCTCCGCAGAGTTCACGACGACGAAGTTCGATGGGGTGGTCGTTTCCGCTGTCATGTTTGTGGAATGCTACTAGTAGAGACAGAATCAAGCGACAACGATTTATGTGGTGGTCACCGATTCTTGACCGAGGAAAGCTGATAAAGACGGAAGACAAGAGAGATGTGGGGAGGAATCTGAGTAAGAGATTGCGCAATTCCACTTATCTGATAAAATCCCCGACCGTGATCGCGTTAGGTAATCGCTCTTACTCCCACCAAGTCATGCCTTTTCTCACTTCCACGTATGAAAGTTCACTCAGTCAAGCTCTAATCGACATCGACGACTTGAAATTAGACTGAGATGATACATAGGAAAAGATGGCATTACACGATATTGCATCCGTCAATTATTGTGGGTATTCGTACTTTGTCGATATCAAACCGTGACTTTAGCTGACAATTTTTGACAGCTGCCAACACAGAGCTGCGATACAAAGAATGTATATATTCATGACTGGTACTGGACGGTCATCTTCCGTACCCAGGTCAGTCACAACTCGTCGAGGCTCAAAACATCACATGCGATGATCTCATGTTGTTCTATCTCATCGTGTCACTCTCATGGGAATTTGTGCTTGCACGGTCTTCCGGATGCCCCTGGGTCTGTTCACTGAAAGCTATGTATATCAGTGCGTTACCACGTTGAATGTTCTGAAAGCTTGCGGGACTGGTGTTGATACGTTGACTAGGACTATCAGCGCTTATTGGTTGCACGCCAAACCTGTGGTTGCGTTCAACAGCCTTTCATTAGATAATTCAGGAAGAAACGTCGGCGATGACACAACGACGGACATCAAGACAACGATCTACCCTACCTCGTTCAGACCATCAGAATGTGTCGTGCTGACGGTAAATCTTGCACTCACTCCGATCTTGTGACCAAATTATTCCCACTCAGGCTCACTCCTGACTAGACTCTCTGCAAATCCTTCTCTGGTATGCCCGTGGAGCAGCACAAGTCCTTCTAAAACCCCGTATCTCGTTGTCCTCAATATAAACTTTCGGATAAGCTATCTTCGTACTCTCGCATCCTGTGTCTTCCAAACACGCGGCGGAGAATATCTTTGGTGCGGCACGATGGCTGCTACACGCTAGTGCGCAATGAACATAATTACACCCAGATTACATTCAGAGCCGACACCGGCTGCAGCACCTTGTCTCGGTTCATGCAACGATGGGATTCCAGGGACAGTCTGTTCTCTCATGCTCGACCACCGAATGCGGCTGATGGTTCTCAGAACGGACGCTCCGTGGCCCAGTCTGGCAATGGAGCAATGCGATGTTGTCTCTGATTCACCAATCCAAGAACATGGAACTGGTACGAGAGGGTACGAAACTATTGATATATTCGAATTTCTGGAATAAAGAAAGAGGATGGGGTTGGGATGGGGTCCGCGATTATGCATCTCTGGCGGGACCGAGAGGCCGTGGGTACAGTAGCAATGCGTCCATAAGAATCCAAACACAGTATAGATGATCATCGCCCACTTCGGCAGTAACACGACAACAATTAAATGACGCGAGAGCGAGAGCACGCGCGAAATATGCAGACGCAGCGTCGCGCCATTCAGTTGGCAGCGAGATATTCTTGAACTCGGTCGAGCAAATCCGCTTTTTTACCCGATACCGCGAGACTGTGGCCCCTGCAGAATTCCTGTAGAGGCAACGATCAGCATCGTATATCTCACATCTGCAAAATTGAGCAAGAGCAGCTCGACCGGCGACACTTCATGCATATACTACAGACAGCGGGTGACCGGAACCGCAAAGGAAGAACTCTCACCTTCAGCGTATCAACCGTGAGCTGTTTACCCAGAAGGAGTCGGAAAACCGGAGAAAATGAGATGCGGAGAAGAGGAAGTAGCAATGGACAGTCAGTTGCTTGTCTGTGATGTGCCTGAACCATGCCTCACCTTCGCGAGGGTCCCTTGCTCGTAGAAGGAACGGACTTCCCCTTCGGTCTGAGCAGAATTCTAGCCGCAAAACCAAAGATAGCGTCAGCACTAACATCCTTGAGTGTGGCGTTGTCGAGCATGCCCGACAACACCGAGAAACGATGCGAAGAAGGTAAGAAATGTGAACAAGACTGACCACGGCTTTGCGCTTCTTTCCACGGTCTGGCAAATCGACGATGTTGGCTGTTTCGTCCTGTCGCAAAGCTGAGAGCCATTCTTTCATCAACGATCCCGCACGCTGCCCATGTGGTAAATTAGGTGCGAATCTCCCGAGAAGAAGGGGTTTCGGTACCTTATGCATCGCTGCAGTGTTTGGAAGTGTAACATCTTCGAAGTCTTCTGGATTGAAGTCGGTTCGGAATGCACTGGCTTCCAATTGTTCATTATGGTATGCAAGAGCTACAGCCATGGGCAAGAAATTGAGAGTAAGCAATGAAAGTGGATACGATAGGGCATGTCGGGTTCACCTGGATTGGGGTACGAGTCTGGTGGGTACGACCCATTCTTGACCGTAAGTTTATCGATCCATTTGAGGGCAGAGTCTCTCAGATCATCCGACGCTGTATGACCACAGTGAGTACATCATAGTGGTCAGGCGCATATACACGACACCGCGCCAGGGAAAAGCACATACCACGTAGTCCTTCTTGGACAGGCGCGGCCCGGATGTCGTCTGCAAATGGCAAAGGTATGATATGAATTCCAGCTGGCTCGTTCCAACCACCTTCTTCCGCTTTCTCTTCCTGTCATCAGAAAAGAAACAGTTGAATTCCCAGTGTCGGCTGTACATTGGGGAGAGAGATCGTACCTGAGGAACCAGGGCGCAAAATACGGGCGCAGAGTTCCTCCTCATCAGAGCAAGCGCGATACCTATTTTCTCTTTCTTCGCCATGGACTTGATGAGAGCGCTGAACGTCCGTTTGCTTCCAGAATAAGCCTGTGACAGCCTGTTAGTTACGTGGAGTCCAAGGTTATAACTGCGAATCAGAATACGTGCCATCTCGTCGGGGTAGATAAAGTAGGAATGTTTCACGTTGTCTTCAAACGATAATTCAGTCTTATCCTTGAACCCCAAAAGCTTGATTCCTGTAAGTAAAGCTGGTCAATAATAGGCCAGACTCAACGTTCCGTATGTATGCCTACTTGGTTCCAGTCCCAATGTGCGGAATGATTTCTGCTCATCTTGGGTGAAGAAAACCTAGAAACAGCACAATTCAGTTCGGATGTGTGCCGTAGAAAAAGGGTTCTTGTCTTACTCTGCTGAAAGCAGAAACAGCACGCGTGGTACCACTCATGTCACGCTCGTCGTCGGCTTCCTCCGCTCCAAGAGTTTCGCCCAATGCCATTCCATAAACGATCGAATCGTTCATTGCTTCGTCCTCTTCGATCTATACACAGCAATAAATATGAGCATCTAACGCGAGAAAGATTAATGTACCGTACGTTGTCGACGTAAGTTGTGCGAGAGCCTGCAAGTTCCATCTTATGTCCGACGTCAACGAAATAACGATATGTTCCTTTCTTCTGTTCTGTCACCAGTCCATATCTGGACGACGCATTAATTCAATCATTGGTAGACCGCCCTGCGCTGCTGTGTGCTCACCCCTTAACACCAATGACGAATTCAGATGCCAACTCTAATGGAATGCTGAATAGTGCACGTTTTGGCACCTCGCGGAACTTCATCTGTGCAAGGAGATCATCTATCCGAGTTATGGAGATGGACTCGAGAAGCACCGAAGGGTCACCCTCATCGTCGTTGACATTATTTGGCAAGAGCACTGACTGATATGATGTTATTTTCGATGCCTGAGAATCTCATTCGAAACAACATACTGAGTAGAACTTGGTCTGATCAAACGGCTTGTCTTCGGTGCTGATGAAGAACGGCTCAACCATGATACCCGCTTGAGTGAGATCCTAGATTTATGGATCAGCTGAGACGTTGAGCTTCTACAACCAATGCGACACACTATCAAAGTGGTTCGGGCAGACGTCATGAGACGTTCTTTGCCAGGTCCTGCGTTCGGATCATCCACGTCCGTGATAAGAAAAACCCGCTTAGAGGCAGTCTTGGGTGCGCTGGATTTGTATGTTAGATTCATAAATGTAACATGAATACGACTTTGCTGACCCGTCTCGCATAATCCAATTGCAGCTGGTAAACACATCTCCCATGGGCACTCTATGTCCTACGAGTGGTGGGAAAGTTGTTCTGAGAGAGCTGGGATCTTCCCTAGCGTCTGCATAATGTTCGTCAACAAATGAGACAGTGTAGTTGCATTTGATTCGCACCGTCCAGTAGTTTCATGAGCTCTGAGACTTTCGGAGCATCTATAGTAGTAATGGGTTGATATACGAAGTTGTTTTGCTTGATGTCGGCGCCTTGTCCCCCGCTATCGTTCTTTCTGGTCTGAGGGGCAGTTAGTTACAAGTTAACACAAGGACGTTCGATGATGCCCACAGTGTTAAACAACATGATTCCCACAGCATCGTTCGGTCCTACGATGACCTTCCTCTTCGAAATTTCCATAGCGGCTTCGAGCGCGGTGAAGAGATGGCATGTCTTGACGTCTTCATACTTGGGATCCTCGTGAAGCTCAAGCATGGATATGGAGCAGTCAATAGCAAACAAAATCACGTCTTTCTTGCTTTCGAAAAACTGAAGGACGCGTGTATGGTTAGGGGCAGCTTCTCAACGGCCAAAGCGGGGCACTCACGGACGTGTCCTGCAACTCGTCGTCTTCTTCATCGTCAACCCTGTTCCATTCGTCATATGGTGCCATAACTGATCAAAGTAATGGGAAATTTGGTTTATGAAGGTGGTTGATGCAGGAAGAGAGTCAAGTCGCGAAGAAACGGTCGTGGCGTGGCCAGAAAGCTTTGGCCGCTCGAGTCACCGACGCGACGCTCGTTTTGGGACGCGTGGACCGTGTCTCTCCACGTGATGGGCACGGGATTAGGGCGTCTAATGACGTAATCTTCGAGTTGTCAAAGCTGTTGAACGCACTGGCAGAACTTCTTCTTGTCTTTCCATCATCACCTGGCGTTTCGTTCCAAGAAGCATCAATTGCCATCCTGAACACACAGCACGCAGTGTAACCTGAGTTTGATCCCCCGTAGTGCCCATCCAAGATGGCACTGAGGCATATTTCGGTCGCAGAACTATCTGACATGCCTCTGCCTACTCTTAAAATCAAGACAGAGGAAGACGTGGCTGCATGGCGCGAGACGCAAGGCTATCGTGACTATGCCCGATTTCTGAGACAACTGAATGAGTCGGTCGTCGGGCATTTCCTACCGTGGATCAGTCCTGTGCAGTCAAAGGTATATTTACGCTCTACTCTATAATGCAGTCGCTGACACGACATGTAGGCAACCACGTCGATGCTACAGATGCTCGATACATTAGATCGCTGGATTGAGGAGATCCCTCCTCTCGAAACACCGCAGCGGTTCGGTAATCTCGCCTTCCGCACCTGGGGTAAACGACTCGAAGATGTGGGTTCTGCATTGCATACGACTCACCGATCCAGCTAAAGGGTGAATAGGATGCCCCATCCTTGTTGGCCGATCTTCTACCTGCCGAACTTTCTCCAGTGATACCGTACCTCATGCCATACTTCTTGACCTCGTTCGGATCATTCTCCCGCATGGACTACGGTACAGGCCACGAAACGTCCTTTGCCCTACTGCTGCTGTGTTTGACCCTACTCCGCTTCTTCGAGCCGACCCTAGAAGAGGGTAGAGACATTGTTCTGGTCGTCTTCCTCCGATACATTCGTTTGTGCTGGAAGCTGCAAGACGTATATCGTTTGGAACCAGCTGGCAGTCATGGGGTATGGGGTCTTGATGATTACAGCTTCCTCGGATATATCTTCGGTAGTGCGCAGTTGCGAGGTTCGTGGTTTCATACAGTTTCATTTAGCCATCTGTTGAAAATTTGACGTACAGATTCTGATGTACCCGTGTCGTCGGTCTTGAATCCGCCGCTGCCTGCAACGAATCTATACTTCATGTCCATCTCGCGCATACGCGAGGTCAAATCGGGCCCATTTCCCGAGCATTCGTCACAACTACATAGTATTGCGTGTGGAGTTCCTCGATGGACTAAGGTCAATTCCGGCCTGCTCAAGATGTACGAGGTAGGTTAATGCGGCCCATTCTCACGTAGTCGGCGAACTGAGTTGTTTCGTAGGCGGAAGTTCTGGGCAAACGTGTGGTGGTCCAACATATACCTCTCGGCGGACTCCTTGATTGGCACCCATCATCTTCTCGACATGAGCATCCAGCTAGAGTGCAGCCGACCAGTGCTACCGGTACTCCAGCTCCTTGGGCGGCGACGTCAGTGTCTTCTCCGGCCACGTACGGTCGGACCGCAATACCCGCACCCTCCTCCGCCCCGTGGGCATCCAATACATACGGTCAGATGCCAGGGGTGTCGCAGAGGGGTGCAGGATCACTCGTACCATCCCAGGTGCCGGTTGGGGTCTTAGCCAATACAACTCTACGGCCGACGAGGTACCCCGGGACGGATTCCACCCGCAACAAATAGGGAAATCGTATCGATTCGAACAGACGTCCTTCCACATCGTTTCACGTGTCTCGTTCCTCATTGGCCCGACGACCATCTAATGATTCATTCATGACCGCATCGTGCATGGAATTCTGGTCCAGACTCTGATTCAGGCTGACGAGGAAGACAGCGTATTTGAGGATGAACACTTTTGTAGCTCCTAGCTTCCTTCTCTACCCTGTAGCGTTTCGACTGTTCTTGAGATGGACATAGGGTAGTGGAGTTGTACAAAGTTGTACCGAGTTTGTCCAGGGACTCTATTGTCAGCATCGAGGGAAATCGCGTAACACGCGTAACAGCCGACGTTTTGGTCACGTGACACAGATGTAATCGATTGCTCAAATTTTCAATTTTCAGCGAAAGGCTCCTCATCAACTTCTGACCTTCCCAACACTTCAACTCACCCCCAAAGGACCTTCTGCCTCTCTCATCGACCAGTCTGCCGTCGTAGCAGTACATACGACTGCAGAGACCCCCTCTGCCATCATTCCTGATCAAGCGCGAAACAGCGATCTACGGCTGTTGACCCGCGAGTACGTGGTTATGAGATTTTCGTGCAAGTTTGTATGTTAACCCAGCGATGTTTTTCGTGTTTTAGGTGGTCATCGGTTCGAGGTACGTCTTGAATCACCGTCTCGTCATCTGCTTTTGCTCACAAGATGACACGTCGATTTGCAGGAGAACCTCCCTGACAGGACTAAACGCAAGCCGCGCACATTCTGTGCTCCTTTGCTTTTTCCATCTGCCCAGTCCCACTCGTCTCTTCCAGCCCCGACCCATATCCCTTCAAGCTCTTTCCTCGCTGTCCAGGGAGCGAGGAAACCCACTTCGGCTGAAGTAAACCGCCCACTTACCGTGCCTATCCCGCCCGGATCGTCCCCTGCGACCGCGGCGGTAGGATCGGTAATACTGGTCTACGAGCCACTCCGACGAAAAGCAATTACGGTCTCTCATCCAGCATCTTTGTACGCTTTCAGCTTGGACTTTCTGCGTCCTACGCACCAACGCCAAGCTAACTCTCGTGAAGAGAACATAGATATAGAGCACCATCGCCACTTAGACTCCCCCATCTCACAACATCACCCCGCCACCCCATCTCCTCAACCACTTAACCCACAAGCAATTATGTCTCGCGTCGAAGTTCTCTCTCCTCGCAGTCCCGTCAGTTTTGATTTCGACATCGATGTTATTACGTCATGCTCCCCACGCTCTCCTTCGGGTCTCTCTGCGTCCTTCCCTCGCGAGAAAAGGTTGACGAACGCCATCCTCGCCGAGCTCTTGTACACCTCATCTCATGTAGTCCATGCTACCGAAGATGATTCCGAAGAGGTTATCGTGGTACCGGGACTTCCTCCAGTGTACCGCGGACATCGCGAGTTCCACCTTCGTCAAGGTGTCATGAAGGCAGCTCAACTCACCGCCGAGTGCGAGCCGGATGCGGAGAAGGCCTTCTTCGTAGCTGATCTGAGCTATGTTTATAAACAGCATCTCCGCTGGAAAAAGAATCTCCCTGAGATTGAACCATTCTACGGTGTGCATTCAGCGTATTCTTAGAGCAGGGTATTTGAGCTCACGACTGTCCTCTAGCTGTCAAGTGCAATCCAGACCCATACGTTCTCCGCTTGCTAGCGGCTTTGGGCGCGGGCTTTGACTGCGCGTCCAATGGAGAGATCAACCTCGTCTTACCGCTCGTTGATCCTTCTCGTGTTATTTTCGCCAACCCCTGCAAGGCCACATCCTTCATCCGGCAGTCCGCCCGCGCCGGCGTTGACATGATGACGTTTGACAACACGGACGAGCTTCACAAGATTGCCAGAGTCCATCCTGGAGCCAAGCTCATCATCCGTATCCTGACGGATGATTCCAAGAGTTTGTGCAGACTCGGGCTCAAGTTTGGCGCACCTATGGTCACAGTCCCTGCCCTCTTGGGCAAAGCTAGGGAGCTCAACCTTGATGTTATTGGCGTCAGCTTCCATGTCGGAAGTGGGTCATATGACTCTAACGCCTTCTCAGACGCCGTTATGCGTGCACGCATGGTCTTCGATATGGGTAAAGACGCCGGGTATACTTTTACCCTGCTTGACGTCGGAGGCGGTTTCGAAGACCCTACGTTTGAGGCCTCGGCATCCGTGCTTAAGGACGCCATCGAACAATATTTCCCTGCCAGAGACAACCTGCGTATCATAGCCGAACCTGGAAGGTACTACGTCGCCCAGGCGTTCAGCCTTGCGGCAAATGTCATCGCCCGTCGTGCTCCTCCGACCGCTGAGGACGTCGACCCTGATTCTGAAAACCCTTCGGTGATGTGTACGTCTCGTTTGAATTTATGTGTACTGCGACATGCGCTAACCCAAGGCGGTACCCTACAGACTACATTAACGATGGTGTTTACGGCGCGTTCAACTGCATTCTATTCGATCATCAGTCCCCGCAACCCTACATCTTATCCCTGGACGGGTCCTTCCATGTTCCGTCGACGGTCCCTTTACGTCCCAGCAGTGTGTGGGGCCCCACGTGCGACTCTATCGATTGCGTCTGTTCGGTGACACAATTGCCCAGCACTCTCCAGGTCGGGGATTGGCTGGCCTTCGATAACATGGGAGCGTACACTATCTGCGCTGCTTCCCAGTTCAACGGATTCCAAGTTAGCAAAGTGACGTACACGGCTGGTGGAGAGTTTGGGAGGGAAGTGCGTGAGGCTTTGAGGACATTCGCGTCCTAGATTGGTATAAAAGTACCTGGACTTCAGGAAGCTTCAGAATTCATGAACGATTCGTATACCTACCCATTGAACTTGCTATCTCGTTTACGCGATTAGTGACAAGCTGTTTTTATTTCCATCTTTCCGCTCTGATACCAAGTAGAAATGACGAGACAGAGACTGCGGCCGTAGAGCGAACCTTGGTGTGCAGCTTTCATGATTTGACTGTCACCCTTACATCCCCACCGATGCTGTCGACGAGCACTCCCCCGGCTACGTGCAGGGATTTTATTGACCGTGAATGAAGGCAGACGGTTAACGTTTGTGCAAAAGGCTTTACTATATTACAAGTCCGGATGCTTCGGTACCGGGGTCGCAGGGATCGGCACCGATAAAATACCGGAACCGACCCGAGGGCAATTATCAAGGGCGTTGTTATTACATAATTCCGTCGCGAGGGCATTTTCGGAGTTTCTGGAGAACGTCAACTTCCTGAGATGGACATGTTGCGCGAGGAATCGGATGATTTCGCACGCTTATACACGCCTCGTGACGTATTTGTCGCTTCACGGCCGGCTGTCAGTCGAGGGCGGCGTACTAGCTTCCGGTAAATGATCGCCCACTGATCGAGGAATATGGAGGGCATGTCGGTTAGGACTTATCATAACAAACACACAAACACCTTCCCCGCATTGAAATTCGCGATAAGCACGTGTTGTTCCTCCACTCAGCATGGACTTATCGTGCGGTCCTCGCAGAGCACGAGAACCAGATCGTTTCTGCCGTTCTGCGTAGGATGGCCCCTTTAAAAAGCTCGAGGCCACTGCGGTCATGGATCTCGAAGCGCGGGACGATGTTTCGAGTGGTGCGGCGCGGGCGCATTGCGGTAATGAGGAAGCAAAAAATAGCCTTAGATTCGGAGAGGCTAGACGCGTTACGCAGCAACCCCCATTTACCGCAGTCGCCAGCTTTTCAGCAGATTGTCAGAGACTCTCTCTCAACAAGATCAAGCACAATGCGACTATTTGATCTGAATGCCTGTCTGCGCGCTGTGTATCAGGACACAGATTAAACACGGCTTTCAGCTCAACAGATGCGCCACAAGAGAAGGTTCATTTTGCGCACGGAAGATCGCCGAGGTCGACGTTCGCATGTATGCCCTTGATGATCACACCAGTATCCAGATCTATCAACTGCTGTGCGCCCGAATCCCCGGTGCCTAAATGGTCCCTTTGGTCCCCCCGAGCGCCTTATGACCATTCTAATTTCGATTTCGAATTCCGAGCCATTCGCTCTCTCGGGCCCGTTGGGAGGTACAGGGAGGTACCGTCCTAACCTACTACTCCGCTCCGTGGTAACCTTCGTTTTGCCATATTGGTCCGATAATGTTGGCGGGTTCTTTATATCATGGCTCGTCTTCTCATGAACGAGATCCTTTTCCTCTGCACATTTTTCGGCCCCGCGAACTACAGTGAGCGTTGTGTGCTCGGTCAAACTCCAATCGGCCATCTATAACCTTCCTTCACAGCCTGCCCTGCTGCGCCTTTGAATACGTCCCCATCATAGACGTGTATCGCTGTCAGCGCTCCATTGCGCGCGTTCTATCACACATATTCAATCTTCTCCGGCCGACTAAACAGAACTCCCGTGAGCTGACCCGGTACCCGTTTATATAGAGACCTATCTTTCTGACGCCTGACTTTCTTTTCCCCAAATTCACCGCTCTGTATCCAATAGTCGACGTTTGGTCCTCCGTTGGTATCCTCCCTATAATCACTGAGAATGACACTCGTCTCGAATCGCTCGGCTAGCATGTCCTCTGGCTTACTACTGGTGGGTGCATGGATGTAATGCATGGTGTGGCGCTAGCTGACAACTGAGTGGCATCTGTAGGACCCAATGCCTTCGCCGCCGTCGGAGACGGCATCAACAAATGGCTCTCGCTATAGACCGTATGCTAGTCCTGACCATCATGTCACGAAGGGCCGATATATCACGAGCAACGATCCCCGAGGCTACATGTGAGTACACTTCGACCCTATCGATGAATCAATACTCACAAACTGTACTGTTTGGATTTTCAGACCTGTATACGAATATCCGTTGGCTGGCCAGTGGATCATGCTGGACATGGACGATGGGTACGTCCTGTGGACAGGCATCTGGAAAGGCAAGTAGCCTCATTCCGCCCAAAATATTTTCAACGTTTTCTGACTGTTGTCTTTCAGCTCTGGGTAACTCCAAGGGTAAATATATCTGCTAGCTCTCTCTCTCAGCTAGAAGGTCCCGAGCGCTGACTATTTTATCCAGCGGACATTGTCAAGATGATTGAATCACAGCCAGATCTTGCCCCACAGTTGCGGCGTGTGCGTGGCGGGTATCTTAAAATACAGGGGACGTGGATGCCGTACGAAATCGCTCTGAAATTGGCTCGAAGGTACAGTACATTTTGCTCTTCACCAACGATGCTACTTACACCGTCTGAAGAGTGGCGTGGCCCATCCGGTACGAATTGGTCCCGCTGTTTGGGTATGTGGCTTCCTGATTTTATTCCCAACCTGGGTATCGTATGGGACTTGAACTCAAAATATGTTTTTCCTCTCTAGGCCCACCTTTCCAGGCACATGCTTGTCACCAGATCAACCTGGCTATGGTCAGATCGTAAAGCCTGGCACAGGGAAACGGAGGGCTCGTCGGAATATTCCAGTGGCCAATGCATCCGAGTCCTCCAAGCTAGACTGGACCGTCATATCGCCCGCCGTTCCTTCCCAAAGCTATGTCCCATCGTCTCACGTTCTTCCAGCCTCAGGAGAGCCCTCAGACACCCTCACCACATACTCCTATCCGCTGTATTCAGCACGGCGTCCCTCAGACGCAGAATCGGATGGCCGCTGGCGTCTGCACCGGGACCAGCCTCAGCCAGGAT
This sequence comes from Antrodiella citrinella, assembly GCA_004802725.1. Lineage (NCBI taxonomy): Eukaryota > Fungi > Basidiomycota > Agaricomycetes > Polyporales > Steccherinaceae > Antrodiella > Antrodiella citrinella. The sequence continues at coordinate 14,470 of SGPM01000395.1, forward strand.
CACCCATACCATTGCATAGTCCTTACGGTGGATACAGTGATCCGCATGCTCATCGTAGAACGACTACTGCGTCGACATCATTATCCCTTCCACATGACAGGATGGGCATGCGCTACGGGGACGTCCCCGAGTCGCCGCACGCTCATGGCCATCTTCGATATTCTCCCTATCCCAACGCCACCGCAGCAACTCCTGCATCCGAATCCTGGCGAGGTAGCCCGCGTGGGTCGAGAGAACCACCATTGCGTCTAGCTTCTACATTCCCGATGCACGATGGCCGGGAAATGAGAGTCCCTCCTCCCAACCTTCGCTTTGGCCCGCCAGAAAGCATCACACTGGCACCTATCATCCCTCCTGAATCTCAGGCATACCCAGACAATAAAATCGGCAGACATGAAATCAAGACCTCTGGCCTGACTCTGCCGTCGATTTCTGCTTTAGATGCATCTTGCCATGGTGCTCGAGACGACCCCTCCGCTGTTCTACGGCGATTGCGCTCGACGTCTTACGATGACGACCTGTCAACCACCGGCCGTGGTTTGCAGGACGCAGATACCGGCAACACTGAGTTCACCGTAAAGAGACAGGCGACCGACTCTCCGGTGCAATCGCATAATATGTGAGAGAAGTATGCACTTGCCGCCTTCGTGTCGCGCTGACTCGAGGTCCCATCGACGCAGCAACCGTATCAAAACAGATTCGTCACCCAGCGCCATGTATACGCCCCTTGCTACGGCGCCGAATATTCCCTCGGGCTCGGTGTCCACGCCGTCACCTTATTTCTCCGCCTCCAGTGCTCGCAGTGGCAGCGCTGCCCATTCCCCGGTTTCGCCTCTAACGCCGTCCAGCTATGTCCCACGTTGCGCCGATGACGCTCGTCGCGGGTCACATTGCTACACACCATCGCCAACGCATGGCGAGCGAGAAGCCTCCCCCTCCGCCGTCTCATCAAGGCGAAGAGACAGTGACGACATGGAGAAACGTTCTGGCAACTATCGTGATGATACACGGATAGAGCATGTGCACCGCGTCCCCGCTATTCACGCTGAAAGTCGTGGTTGGGGCGGACATGACCACCCAGCTGATCCCACGCACCCTTCTTGGCGGGCGTGGTAGGTCAGACTTGATGCCGTTTCCCAACTCCTCGTCTTCGCCACTCGACCGCTTTCTTGCGGTGCTCCTCTCAATTTTCGTACCTCGTGCCGTGAATCCCGAGGAAATATCAATAGATCGAAGCTTTATGTCCTAACTTATGCCTCTCTCCCCTTTGCGCTATGGTCTACTCTGATGTTTCCCTTTCCACGCCGTGTATCGTAGGTTTATCTCCGGCCTCTGTACCACACAGTCTGAAGTACTTACAAACACAACTAGTACAATTTTGATCCACTATGCCATCGATTTCGGTTGCATCGTATGAGGGTTTGGAATTAACATACTGCGTTCAGTAATATGCGGTACCGAGCCGAGGGAACGTATGTATTATTAAATATCTAACAGTGTTGTGGGCGTTTGGGAAGGCCTGCTGATCACAACGACTTCAAAGGTGCTTCCTTTTTTAACACGTTCCTTACCTAGTCTGCGAGTCTCATAGCCTACTCACCTCCGCGAGTGGATACCGAGGATATTCCACAGGAAGCTTCCATCCATAGAAGACAAGGTACCAGCGGAAGGGTATCCGAGTCCGCGATAAGTACACGGACAACAATGGGACTTGTCAAGAAAGGATTCTATCGTCGAGGAACAAGACATCGGAAATACCAGCAGGTAGAAGCCCTAGAATCTACAAAGGCGACGTATCAGCGATTCAATCACGCCCCACAGATATAACGGGGTTCTCGTAGCCACGACATACCGGACTCCGACTTGGGACTGTCAGCCCTGCCAGGTTGATAGGTTTTACCACAGAGAATCAATACGAGGGGACGTAAAGTTCGGGCGATTGGATTCGTCATCTGTTTTGGACTTTGACTCTGAGAGCGGGCTCCTGCAATGGGACTTCAATCTAGTAGCGCATCCTTCCCGCAAATAGCAGCATGTTTGTAAAATTGGTGCAAGTCAGATAGAAGCTTGGATTGACGATAGCGCAGGATCCTTGATCGGCGACCCGGGGACATTGGACCATATGCGTATTTGTTTTGAGATACACTTGCGTAGGAGACATCCCAGTTGCCAGATCCAAAATTCAACGAGACGGCAACAATGAGTAACCTTACTCATGTGGGAGGTTTCTCTGGAGATCATACGATGGCTTGCCTGACACAGGCTGTTTTCCCAATTCTACCAGAAAGAGCCTGTCAAACAAGGAGACTAAGCGGCCACAAAAACATACGCCAAACGCACTGGCACCCAGGATGGTGGTGTCACGACTCGTTAGTCTGAGTCCGACCCGAGGTTTTACGGCAAAATTGTCGCTTGCAGAAGCGATTGCTCGATCTAGAGTGCCACAAAGACGAAGCTGCGAAGTAACCCACCCTGAGTTCACCACCAAAACGTACTTGCGATCCGTTGACGTACTTTGGCCCCATATGCGATTTGACATGTCACAAAGAAACCGCGGGCCGTGTGGACTCCGGTGCTGGACAGCACGTCCACAATCATATCCGTAGCGTGTAAACAAAGCTTATAGCAAACCCATATCAAGACCAGAGGATGGTTGACGTGAGACCGCTAGTCAGCTGGTGCAGTACTTCCCCGTCGAGATCACGGCAGGAAAGACGAAGATACGCTGCGCTCCCGTTACATCGGATACCTGCGGGAAAGCATCAATCTGTAATCATACATTGAAGCTTATTTCAGCAATACCTTCGAACGCTAGATGCGTTCTCATGAACTCGGACGGGATCTGGGAGGGCATTGGACCGAGGGGTAGGGTCGCACACCCTGCGTTGCGATGGGAAGAGTTGTGCTTGAAGTTGTAGATGCTAAGCAAAAAAGGTACAGGGAAAAAAGAACGGGTGTAAGTAGCATCTTCTCGTACCACTCGAGATTCGAGAACTTGATTGTGTAGCCGTCGAGAGTGTCTGCTGACGCAGTAACGATCCGGAGGAACGGATCTGCATAGGAATGTTGATTCCAGTGTCAGCGATAGGTCTCCTCGAACTCGAGCGTCGGAATCAGATTATTACGATCTTCGGTATGTATCCAGCGACAAGCACAGTACGGCCGCCACATGAGAATGTTATGCATCATACGCTGACGCAAAGACGGAACACCGATGGCGTAGTATGCCTCCACTCCACTTTCTGACCCGACCGGCGAAGCGTACTGGTTCAGAATTGGGCTCACGATGCGACGCCGGTAAGTGAAATTTGCAAAGTATAAATCATATACTGCGAAAGCGCTGCTGATGTGCGAACAGGACGTATCCAAAGCTGAGACACGAAGCAAAGTTTCAACCTATGCAAATTTGTTTAATGCATCTGGTACGAATCTACAGTAAAAGGGTACTCACAACATGCTGTTTTCATCAGCTACGAGTTGTTGATACACGCAGTGTCACAGACAACCGGAGGCGAACCCCTTCTCCCTCCGTTCTGAACTAAAGGCACCGTTTGCTTCACCAGGTCAGACAACTCCTGATTACCCAGTTTCGTGAGGGCATCGAAGATTAACACGAGTGTGGCATTGGTCGGACCGGTGTCACTCCTAGAGTCGACGTCTAGGTCTTCCGGCTGAGGGTCACTTGGATCAACGACTGGAGTCTCATACATAACGGCGTACGCCACGCCCTCTGTATCGTAACCCCATGCTAACATCTCGATGGTATTGTTGACGGCGCTGAGTGTGCCAACACCAACGAAGTCGAAGACATCGTCCCATCCAGGCCCAAGTGTCTGATCATTTGACCGTCTTGGCGTATCCACCCCGTACGCCGTATGAACGGCAGTGGAATTTGCGAGCTGGAATGAGGAAAGGTCGTTATTCTGACCAGGCAGGCTGTCTGACTGCGGGAAGACGGGGGATGGCGACCATTGCAAATTATGCAATGGTTGATAGTTTAACTGTGAAGAGTGCGTCACTATCCATGTGCCGTATAACCATCCTGCGGGCATGGGTTCGTATGCTCCTGTCTGCTCTGGATTCGGATTCAATGAGGGCGGCAAGCGAGCGTGCACCTTAGTACTGCGACACGCAGCAATCCCATTGCTATCTGGCGGAAATAAAGAAGTTCAGAACGATAACTCGCTTAAATAATATAGACTGAAAGCATGGGGTGCACGATGCTTACCAGACGTCGCTGAACTGCCAACTTGACCCAACACGATGAACGCCAGTAAGAGTGCTGGTAGAATGGGGGACATCATGCGGTCGCTGGCTACCATTTTCCCTCCCATTCAATCTTTATATAACCGTGGGCAGGGCTTTGCCGACCATTGTCACAACATTCAAGATCAATGACAAGACGTACGAGCGGAGCGCGTTCGGCAGAACCTGAAGCTCTTCTGATGAGGTCCCGAACGATGAGGGGCGCATATAGATCGTCACATGAATGCTGAGCTGCCAACGGGGTTCCTGCAGATGTGTAGTAGTTGTGCCCTTTCATATTCGAGATGGTTTGCAAGCTAGTGCGCAGTTGAAAATGTGAAGCAGAACTGGGGAGCCACAGGAAGCTTTCCATGGTGTAAGCGTGCGCGATACTCGTATCAGACACTGAGTATAGAACATACCTTCTATCGAGACATTACACTACCACGTGCGTTTTGCCGTAAGTTCTAGACTGTTCTCGAGTTGTGCCATATTGGTGTCACGGGAGATGTAAGCTGCAAGGCCAAGAGGTTCCTGGTCAGTGGTCTCGACGCTTGTTCCGTCGAAAATCCTGCAAGTGTCGCTCGGGCGTTTCAAGCCAGCGGAAAGGTCCCGTCATCGATGGGGGGCAAAACTGTTCCTGAGCAACTTGAACCACTGGCACCTTATGAAAACAATTATGATAAGTATGAGACGAAAGGCATTTGATAGTACGATGTCCGAGTCTTCGAGAACACAGGGCCGGGGTTGCTATCATGATGAAGTCGCGCCCTAGAATTGTTGGCATCGAGGTTTTGCAGGTTGGCATTACTGTATTATGAGAATACTGTTCGTATTCGTGAGAATTGCAGAGAGCCTGACAGTTATGGCAGAGAATATTCATGGCGTACAGCATACACTGCTGACACTGCATCAGCAATTCCCCGGAAAGGCTAAAGGGGCTGGGGCCGGCGCTTTCGGCGCTTTTCTCACATGCAAGCCCCGGTCCCAGCCTCGACCCCGATTATTGCGGGGGGCTTGGACCGAGGCTTCCCACGAACGCTCGATCGCTGCCAACAGCATCCTGAAGCTGACTCCGTCACTAACTTTGGCTTGGATCCGAGCTTTGTGGCGGGCTGAGGGCTCCGCCTCAACCTTTTTGGGGGGATTACCTCTCCCCGGCAGGACGGCTGTCACTGCCATCCCAGCCCCGCCCAAGCCCCGCCAGAACATCAGCTCAGCCCGCCAAAAACCCTGGCTCAGCCCGCCAGATATTCTCATTCTAGCCTGCAGCCCAGCGTCACGGCGCTTACTTAGCTGAGGGTTCAGCTGGATTGGCGCCCAAAGCCTGAAAGCCTTGGGCAAGCATCCTCGCCATTGGCAGTGAGCTCAGCACACTCAGCATACTTCCCAGCCTCGCATTTAGTCTAGAATTCAATTGTATAAAGCATAGCTACTCTATAAAGCATTAAATTCTGCATCGGAAAGCATCACATAGCATCGGAAAACATTGCGCAGCATTGGACAAGCGTACTAGTAGTGGTAGAGCCATAGCAGAAATAGAGCAAATATGCAGAGTGATCAAGAAAAGAGTCAGAGAAGGGGACCAAATGAACTTTCAGGAGAGCAAGAGAGAGAGTGCTAGGTCTGGAAGAGCAAGAGCGACCTAGTTAACAGCATATCAGCTGGAAGGTAAGACAATGTAGAGAGATCCTTTACGTACCCTTAATCCTCCTCAGAATCTGTGTCAATGCAACGCTTCGGTTTGGATGAGCGCACAATAGTTTGCTGCTGACCCCATAACCCTGCACCCTGAGCAACACCCGGAGTCTTAGTAGGACCCGCCACAGACCGTTTTTTCTGACGCTGGAGGTCTTGCGCTTTGTTGCAGATCTTGGTGATCTTTCGGTCGCTGATATCCAAGATGTCTTCCAGCCAGCGAGTGGATAGAATAGCGCCGTACTTGTCCTTGGAGAATTGATTTTGAGCGGGGTTGTGCTCTGGCCTGACCACGGAAGGGGTCGTCTGTATGAGGAACTTATCACCTCTGACCTTCGTCGTCTCCAAGATCATCTGCATGTTTGCCCATAAGGACCACGCCCGCTCGACCTACGCACATCAGCAATCATTTATCCTGCACAGTTGGGTTCAGTTCACTAACCGCTACCACTGCCAAGGTCAGTGCTCCTCGAAGAGCTGTGACCGTCACCTTTCCATCTTTGAGCTTCATTCTAGCCTTTGCGCTGTAGGACTTCTCGAAGATTGGAATGACGGCCCCTGGTAACTCTATCGCTCCGCTGGATGAGGTGAAGTGACATAGTAGGGTCTTGATGATGTTTTCGTTGCCGTACACATCACCCCATTTCTGTCGTGAGACCTTGTTCTTTAGTGGCCTTCCTCTCAAGTAGCCGACTGCTGACATACCTCAGGATCGTCTCCTTCAGCTTGACCATACAAGAATCGATCATTCTTAAGCATGGATTTGGCGTAGTTAGCCCGCTCGTCCAGTGTGTGCAGATCATTGTCAAATTGTTCCTTCCAGACAAGCGACACAGCGGCAGTGCCAAACGCTGTACGATACTCACTGACACGCTGGCTTGCCTATCGCTCAAATAAGTAATTATGCAATATGGAGGAGTGTGTGAACTCACATTATGGAATATTGCGCTTTCCTTGACCACTGTAGGAATCTCCGGATAGATTGTGTTGGCAAGAATTTGAAGGATATCCAGGAAAACAGGATCTGGGATAAAAAAGGGATCCGGAGTGATGCCAATAATAGCAGAAAGAGACGGGAGAAATGTGAGCTTCCACGCCTCGTTTGGATCATTTCTGATGTTCTCCGGAAGCGAAGCATACTTGCGCAATATCTTGACATTGTACTTGCCCTTGACAACCTCAGCCTTAGTCTCCGAATCCACGTCGTCTTCCAACTTAGACTCTGTCAGTCTAGTCAGATAATGGATATAGGTAGATTTAATTGTGTATATACCCACCCTTGTTTGCGCTATTAGAGGTCGCTGCATTGAAAGGTTGAATCAGTTCAGAATTACAGGCCCAAAAGCAGCTTATTGGACGACGTACACCGTGCATTGGCTGCCTGTGCACTCTGAATTTTCGCAGCTGATTTTGCACTAGCAGCGAGAGAACGAGTCTTCAGTGGTCGCACCGGCGTAGCCACCGCCATCACACCGTACTGTAAAATATGGAATTAAGTTAGGCTATAAGTAGTTTAGACGTCCAACAAATCTCTTACCACTTGTTCAATCTCATCGACGTTGTGGAATTTTTGAGTAACTGGTGGCTTGGGGCTGACCAGGGCCTCAGCACGCTCAGCCGCAGGGTTACCTTGTGACATCTCATAGATATCGTCAGCTTCGCGGGCTTTCAGCACAGAAGAGTCAGTATTCTGTGTTTGGTCCATCGTCGCAGCACTTGAAAATTTGCGTCAGTATTGCTGCAATGGTGAGGAAAGTTGGGGCCGTACTTCGCAGTTATGGCACTGCTAGCGCTTACCCCCTGCGCAGGCTGTTGCTTACTGCGTTGTTCAAGTTCAAGCAAATGACCCCGAGCTTCTGCAAGCTGAGTCCTTGGCGGGGGCTTTGAGGCTTTTTTCTTGGCAATCGGTGTTTTGACAGCTAGTCTTGCAGACGAGTCTGAGAGAGGATCAAGGTGTGTCCTCTGATTGATGTGTTCAATCGTCCAGTCAGAGATCCAATAGAGGGATCAACCAGCCATAACGTACCTCAATACTCATCCCAGAATTGGCCTTCTTGGAAACTGGGAGCGATTCAGCCAATTCAGCTTCGCGCATACGCTTACTTCCTCCTGTTAGTGGGCACCACGGGTCGGCAATACCCGCGCGGGTCACGGGTACGGGTGCCGGCGGGTACGGGTACGGGTGACCAAATCGGGACCCGCGGACCCGCCAAAATTTGGCGGGTACATCACCTAAACGTGAATTGCAGCCCCAATTGTTGTCGGATTTGGGCGAGGAGGATCTCATTCTGTTCGCCTTTCCAATTCG
>SGPM01000396.1:0-22686 GCA_004802725.1 Antrodiella citrinella
CTCTAGGCAACGAGTTCTTGATCAACTTGATCGATTCGCCCGGTCACGTCGATTTCTCCTCGGAAGTCACTGCTGCTCTCCGTGTCACCGATGGTGCACTCGTCGTCGTCGACTGTGTCGAAGGTGTCTGCGTACAAACGGAGACGGTTCTGCGACAGGCCCTCACCGAGCGTATCAAGCCCGTCTGTATTATCAACAAAGTCGACAGAGCGCTGCTCGAGTTGCAGGTCAATAAGGAGGAACTCTACCAGTCCTTCCGCCGTACCATCGAGGACGTCAATGTCATCATCTCGACGTATCACGACGAGAAGCTCGGTGATGTCCAGGTCTACCCCGACAAAGGTACCATCGCTTTCGGTTCCGGTCTCCACGGCTGGGCTTTCACTCTCCGTCAGTTCGCCAACCGTTACGCCAAGAAGTTCGGTGTGGATAAGGAGAAGATGATGGCGAAGCTCTGGGGCGATAACTTCTTCAACCCGGCCACCCGCAAGTGGTCGAGCAAGGGTAACGACGCCGATGGAAAGCTGCTCGAACGTGCCTTCAACATGTTCGTTCTCGACCCCATCTTCAAGGTCTTCGACGCCGTCATGAACTTCAAGAAGGATGCGATCGGTCCCATGCTTGAGAAGCTTGACGTCAAGCTGGCTCAGGACGAGCGTGATCTCGAGGGCAAGGCTCTGCTCAAGGTGATCATGCGCAAGTTTTTGCCCGCTGGTGACTCCCTCCTGGAGATGATAGTCATCAACCTCCCGTCCCCCGCCACCGCGCAGCGTTACCGTGTCGAGACTCTCTATGAGGGACCCATGGACGACGAGTCGGCCATTGGTATCCGTGACTGCGACCCCAAAGGTCCTCTTGTCCTGTACGTCTCCAAGATGGTACCCACCTCCGATAAGGGCCGTTTCTACGCCTTCGGTCGTGTGTTCTCTGGAACGGTCCGTGCAGGCCTTAGGGTCCGTATCCAGGGACCCAATTATTTGCCGGGAAAGAAGGACGACTTGTTCGTCAAGGCTGTTCAGCGTACGGTTCTCATGATGGGTGGCTCTGTCGAGCCTATTGAGGATTGCCCGTCCGGTAACATCGTCGGTCTCGTTGGTATTGACCAGTTCTTGCTCAAGAGCGGTACCCTCACTACCTCCGAGACCGCCCACAACATGAAGGTCATGAAGTTTTCCGTTTCCCCCGTCGTGCAAATAGCCGTCGAGGTCAAGAACCCCACCGATCTGCCTAAGCTCGTCGAAGGTCTGAAGCGTCTCTCGAAGTCCGATCCCTGTGTGCAATCATGGATCAATGAAACCGGTGAGCACATCGTCGCTGGGGTTGGTGAGCTTCACTTGGAAATCTGCTTGAAAGTCGGTGTACGTAGCTTTTGATCAATCGTCTGTTGCTTACCCGACTGTGTGTAGGATCTGGAAGATGATCACGCCGGTGTCCCTCTCAAGAAGTCCGACCCACTCGTTCCCTACTGTGAGACCGTCAAGGCCGAGTCCTCCATTGTTGCGTCATCGAAGTCACAGAACAAGCACAATCGTCTCTATGCCAAGGCTCTACCCATCGATGAGGAGCTCACTCAAGCCATTGAGACTGGCAGGATCAGCGCCAGGGACGATTACAAGATTCGTGCTCGTTCGCTGGCTGACGACTTCGGTTGGGATGTTAGCGATGCTCGTAAGATCTGGTGTTTCGGTCCCGACACCACTGGTCCCAACTTGCTCGTTGATGCGACCAAGGGTGTTCAGTACTTGAACGAGATCAAGGATTCTTGTGTTGCTGCGTTCCAGTGGGCGACCAAGGAAGGTGTCTGCGCTGAGGAGAATATGCGTGGTGTCCGCATCAACATCCTCGATGTTACGGTACGTATACGACATATTTTCTGAACGGGGTCTTACTGACCAGACTCTGTAGCTCCACACTGATGCCATCCATCGTGGTGGCGGACAGCTCATCCCCACATGTCGTCGTGTCACCTACGCCGCTTGCTTGCTCGCCACTCCCGGTCTCCAGGAGCCCGTCTACCTTGGTACGTGCCACATATTCAGAAGCAGGATCAGCCGCTAACATATCTATAGTTGAGATCCAGTGCCCAGAGAGTGCGATGGGAGGTGTCTACTCTGTCCTCAGCAAGCGTCGGGGCCATGTCTTCAGCGAAGAGCAGAGGCTTGGAACTCCCATGTTCACTATCAAGGCTTACCTCCCTGTCATGGAGTCCTTCGGTTTCAACGGTGACCTCCGTGCCGCGACCGGTGGTCAGGCCTTCCCCCAGATGGTGTTCGATCACTGGAATTTGCTCAATGGCAGTAAGCATCTATCTGCCACTTGACATAACTAAACATTTGACATCGTACTTCCTCAGGCCCTCTTGATAAGGGCAGCAAGATTGAGGAAATCGTCAGGAATATCCGTATTCGCAAGGGTCTTGCGGTAAGCTCTACTGTCTCTCTCCGTCGTCAGTCCCTCTAAACTAAATTCGCATCTCACAGCCCGATATCCCCCCTCTAGACACCTACTATGACAAGTTGTAAGCCAAGGACGTATACGACAATTCTCCAATTGTGCTGGCGCACCCTTTCATCGTTATAATTTAACACCTCGTTGTATCCATACTATCTCATCGCATCATCCGGAACGACTTCATGTCTAACAGTTTCTCTTGTACATCACGATGTGCTTTAGTCGATGGAATTTACGACTTTCTATGCCTCTGACGTTGGCGTGACCTCTTGATGTTCGGGGAATCATGTCTTCCGCCTGCACTGAAAAATCCCATACGAGGGTCATTATCATACCCTCGTTTTGAAGCATGGGAAGCCGTACCTGGAAACCAGACGTTCGCAGGTCATATTCCTCACGGGCTCGGACTGAGGCTATATAGCGAATACTGGACTGAATATCTTGTGGCCTAGACGTATGCAGTCGGTGGACTCAAATGCATGAGAGAATGGCTGCCGGAAGTGTCGCTTGTCGTAGTGCACGTCGTCCATCACTACGACACGTCCTCAACATCATTATCATGGACAGATGCTGAGAGGCCTCCGGAACACTGCAGCAACTTATCTCGGACAGTCCTCGCGCAACGGACTTGTCTGACCAGACGTCCTCTTTCGTTGTCATCCTCGTCCTTCTCGAAGGCATACTTGTACATCTAGGACTATGAAGTCACCCGGCATAACAGGATTAGACGATGGACAGTTCCTTGCGGAGATGCATCTCATTCGGCGGGGTCGCTCACGTCGCGCTGAATCAGTCTCAGCGGTGATGTCTGTATTCCAAGAAGCTGGTGCAGGAAGAGGTGCTTTCGGGCGGGCGTGGGGACACAGAGGAGATTGTAAACGGATTGCATAACTGAGCGCGGCAAGCAGACAAAACATGAAGAGGACATATCAAATCACCACGAAGGTGGTCACCAGATCATATATGTTTTCTCGAAGCTCGTGCCGTGGCTGCTGCCTACACGTGTCCACAATTGAAACCAGAGTGGCGCGAGCGCGATGCCATGAGCAGATCCGACCAAGACCTGTGGCCAAGTATGATGTCCCAGCCAAAGACGCGATATAGCAATGGTGGCCGCCCATGGGACGATGATGAGAGGGGGTAGGATACGTGTCCATTGGCTTTGAGGAAACGACGCGTGTATCGGAAGGTAAGCGGAGGCCAAGAGGGCGTATACTGCATAATATGCGATGACAGCGGAATGTGTGCTGGGCATGCTGCAAGATCGTGAGGTAAGTGAATAAATTTGAATGAGCAGAGGCTTGTTGGGGCTTTACCCGAAATCTTTCTTCTGTTTGCCAGGTAGAGGATTCAGAGGGCGTGGTTGACGGAACGCTTTCTTCATGAGCTTCACCATCCTTGAACAAACGACAGCCCCTGCTGCAAAATACAGAATTGCAGCCGAACGTGTATAAAGGATGGTGCACGCCGTCAAGGATGTGACGACTATGTTTGTCTGATTACAAGACGTGAATTGGATCAGCGCGGCTCATGTTGTTTTACTAAGCCATACCTCCTCGAACAGAATCCGTATGAGAGACCAGGTAGGTCTTGTGGGCACATGTTCCTTGCCGTCCATTGTTTTGTCTGAACACAAGAACAAGAACGGAAACTAGTGGTGCCAAGATGCCGTCGATCTTGTATTGACCAATAGGCAACGGGCGCCTGATGAGGCTATTGAGATGAGTACTGCGGCGGCTTCTTCGCTTGGGACGCACTGGCAGAGCCTCATAGACTGAGCTTCATTCTTGCATCCCTCCTCTCACCATCCACCCATCTCCTCGGTACATTCCAGAGGGTCGTCGCACATTCTTTCCCTTCTTGCTTGCTTCATTTTCCACAACTACTACTCCTTCCAGTCATGAACATTTCTAGACTACTGACGCAGGCCGTCCTTTCATTGGCCTTTTTCACGTCCACCAGCTTGCTTGCTCATGCCGCACACGTTCAGCGTCGTGCTACTGTCTGTAACGGACATGCAGAGGTGCGTTTTCTTCCTTGAGTCCTTCTACTTTGATTTGACCTAGTGCATCCTAGCTTTGTGACAGAGGATACGGCAATGTTACTGTGCGTACCCGATTTTGGAAGGGATATCGTCCCATACACTTCGGTCGGGATGCTGAGCTCTCGACATCCAGTTCGTGGGCGCGCACAATTCATATGCTGTCGGAACGAACAACTGTGAGTTGCACGCCGTCTGTACGCCCGCGATTCGCGCTCATACAGTATATCAGTGTTCACGAATCAAGATTACGATGGTATGCTTATTGCATGTCGTCGACATCTCTCACAAAATACTCAAGTCACCTCCCTAGTTACACAACAACTGACCGATGGAATACGAATGCTACAGATGCAAGCACACAACTCTAGCGGTGACATACATCTATGCCATACAGCCTGCGTAAGTCGCCGCACCAAACGCCTTCCGTTCGTCCCTCAATTTTCTTGCAGTCTCTCCAAGATGGGGGATTACTCTCAGACTACTTGGGCAAAGGTGAGCAAGACAGCATATTTATCAAGCTGTTCACTGACGTTCCGACTGTACAGTGTCGACCTGGATGGGTGCTAATCCAAACGAGGGTGAGCATGGCTAACATTGCTATGTCTCGCAAATCTAATTGAGACATAGTGGTGACACTGCTCATCGTCAACTCTGACAACCTGCCTGCTACCCAGTTTGACGCGGCCTTCAAATCTGCTGGACTCGACACTATGTCTTTCGCACCGGCTTCGGCTGCACTGCCCCAGAGCGGATGGCCAACCCTCGGATCGTTGATCGACTCAGGCAAACCACTGGTCTCGTTCCTGACCACCACAGCTGACTTCAACAGCGTCCCATACCTGATCGACGGTCTGTCACCTTCGCACTGCGCTATCTCTCGGCTGGCCTGACTGACACTTACACTAGAATTCACGAACATCTGGGAAACAGCCTTCGACGTCACAGATACCACTTTTGACTGTAATGTCAACAGGTCAAACGGCAACCCGGATACGCAGATGTTCCTCATCAATCATTTCCTTGATTCACCGGTGGCCGGTATTGCAGCGCTCCCCGCTCCTGACAAAAGCGCTGCCAACGTCACCAACGCTGTGTCTGGGGTCGGATCCTTGGGTCAGCAAGTCGACACATGTATAGATGCACACGGTAGAGACCCTAACTTTATGTTGGTGGACGTGAGTGATTTTCTTCATCTGCAGTGGTCAATGTTGACCACCCTGAAAAAAGTTCTATGAGTTTGGAGGCGGCTCTGTATTTTCGGTAGCCGCCACTGCAAATGGCGTTACTTACGCTCCCACAACACCCATTGCAACACCTATCCCTGATGGAGGATCCTCCTCCAATAGCAGCAGCGGCCAGAGTTCGTCTGGTCTACGTATTGCGACTGGCACATCGTTTACAGTGGTAACTGCTATGCTGTTAGGTCTCTCGTTGACTGCATGAGCTATGCCGCTACCACACTGCCCCTGTTCATCATGATTGACATTGCTTTGCCATCGCAAGCTTATCTACATCTTAGCCGTAACATGTGCTGTATCTACGACTCGCCGCCATCACTGGACTCTAGTTTCATTAGCAGAGTCATTTGCTGTGACGTGACAGACGCGTGACCATAGCCCTACATAGCACTGATACACAGACCGTCGCGACTCTTTCCACTTGAAATGCACGCCCGTAGGTGCAAAAACACGCCAAACGTTTTGCCCCCTCTACACTTTCGCTAGAAATGAGCTTTCAGCACTTCAGGATTCAATCGCATCACAGTCTCGGCCAACCGACGAACCAACCTGGGCCCTCGGGTTCAGCTTCTTCACTCTCACAAGCTTTAGGTCACAATCAGCCTGTAGGCCCGACGCCAACTATTGTACAAGGTTTCCAGCTGGAATCTATCTCTAATGGCGTCAAGAAGGGCCCATATGGATCTGGGGACATCGATGATGGATACACCCTCGTATTTGAAACAATGGACGCGTTCCAAGAGTGGAGACGGGCCGAGGAGGAAGAGAAGACGGTGGAGTTCGTGAAAGGGGACACCCATGGCTCGAAGGCCGTCCCCCCGCGTTTCAAAGACCACACAAAGCTGGTGTGTGCGCGGCATTCGAGGAGCGGGAGGAAGAAGTACGTGAAGAAGTACCCTGAGAGGGTGAGGAAGGTCCCCAGCCGTAAGGTCAGACGCGTTTTCATTTGTGCAACGGGATTGACCTCAGTTGAAGACAGATTGAGGGCCTTGGGTGTCCTGCATCTATCAGCTACAAGACCTATTTTGATAGCGACGAAGTGAGGGCATGTTGTACGTGACTTTCTTTGACGGAATCAGTGACCGCTTCTAAATTGATCTTTCGTCGTAGACGTTTCGGAGCACTCACACGAGATTGGGATGGCAAACCTTCCTTTTACTAAGAAGGGTCGGAAGGCTCAAGCTGAGCAAGCACGCGCAAGAGGCCTTCCGTCTATAGCCGCGTCCGAAGACACGGACCAGTCTGTCACTCCGCCAGCTATGGCTGCACACATGAACGCAGTAGCCGGTCCATCCAACATCGTACCCCGTATGACTGCATCTCCTGTCGCCCATACGCCGATGCAAATGCCCACACCTACACGGCCGTCTACTACCCAGTTGCAGCATCCGCAATTCCAACACGCCGTCTCCATGGCGGCCCCAATCCCTCCTCCACAACCCACGCATGTGGATATGTCGCAGGAGAGATGGGACAGGATGTCTGTGTTGTTTCAGAATATACGAGCACACGCCCGCGGATTCGAGTACCCTGGCGGGTCGGTGGCTGCTCTCGAGAGCGTGCTCATCCGTCTGTATTTGGAGAGTCCTGTTGTAGGCGTGGATGGAAGCACTCACGGTGGTTCTGGATTGAACATGGGTGGTATGGGCGGCGTTGGGACGTAGTAATTTATTTTTTCTCTCATCTGGACTCATCTTCTGATTTTGTTGCATGGACTAACGACGATTTTGCTGCTCTTATTTTATTTGTCTCGGAACCTTTGAGCACTCACTTATTCGCGCTAACCTCTTCACGTATAGTAGTAATCGCGAGCTATTTTGTTGCTTTTTATATCTAGTCTACTGGTTTTCTTCTTGAGGATCGAATAAATATAGCTCCTCCGAATCCTTTCTTTCTCGACGTCGATCTGTTTTGTAGATCTCGATCTGACCGTGAGCGTCTTGAGTTCAGTCCGTCGGCTCCGGTTTGTCTTCGGTTTCTTACCTCCTCTTCCTGGCAAAGGACCAACTCACTCCCCTTTTGGATCATCTTTCTGTCATCCACGCATTACAAGATGTCTTCCCTACGGAATTCAGTACACAGGCGTAACCACAAAGAGCGTTCGCAACTCGCGCATCGCTCACGACTAGGCATCCTCGAAAAGCACAAAGACTATGTTCTGCGCGCCCAGGATTACCACTCAAAACGAGACCGTCTTACTCGCCTGAAGCAGAAGGCGGCGGAGAGGAATAAGGATGAGTTCTACTTCTCGATGCATAAGCAGCGGACGGAGGTATGTCCTCCAGTAGGCTTTCTGTGTCAGGTGGCAGCTAAGCATGTGGTTCAATCTTTTTAGAAAGGTGTACACGTTCAGGACCGGGGCAATGAATCGTTACCAATAGACTTTGTGAAGATATTGAAGTCGCAGGACGAGAATTATATCCGTACAACGAGATTAGCGGGCTTGAAGGTACGTTCCTTCATTCATGTGGTTCCTTTCATGCGTTTACCGCTTCAAACAGAAAATTGACAGGATAAAAGGAAATCTCAGCACTATCGCTGATCTTCTCGGGTCCGCATCTCTGGACGGAGATGAAGATGGTCAGGAGAACGGGTTGGAGGAGAGTGAAGTGGAGATTCTGCGTAGTGCAGGGATCATCGCGGAGCCAACGTCCACCCAAGGACGCTCGAAATCAGTGAGGCGCAAAACGAAGCATATTTTATTCGCAGAGTCAGACGAGCAAGGTGAGCTTCTTTTGATCCTCCAGGGAACACACGTATCTGAAACTAGGTCCAGTGCAGCAACTGGCTACCACATCCCGTACAAGCATTTCTGACGTTCCGGTCAAGTCCTCTGCGCCGGAACCGGGTCCCTTCGATCTGGGTTGGAAGGTAGTTGACAGCGACAAGAAAGGGAAGCGGAAGAGTGCGACGAGTGAAGCTGGTGTAGATAGCAGTGGAAAAGTCCAGCAACAGCAAGCAGAGGCGCGAGTACGCATGTCCCCTGTCTCTCCGAATTTCATAATCTCACGAATCTACAGGAACATCGCTCTCAATTGCTGAAAGAGCTTTCGGCTCGCCTGAACCGAGACCAACAACTGCGGTATGCCGAGCGAGAGCTTGAGATGCAGAAGCTGCTCATGGGTAAAGGCGGGTCTCGCAAGCTTGCGGGTGTTGAGAAGGTGGAAGACGAGGACGAGGGGGACGAGGGACGGAGCCTTCGGAAGAAGGTGGACGAAAAGACATGGAAACCGCGGGTGTACAAGTGGCGACTGGAGAGGAAGCGGTGAGCTGCAGCGTAGTCACAGGCAGCATAGTCACGGGCAGCGTAGTCACAGGCAGCGTAGTCACAGGCAGCGTAGTCACAGGCAGCGTAGTCCATCAGATCTGCGACGTCATTACACATGGGCGTCTACTCACCCGTAGCTACCCTGTCTCGACAAGGTCCACTTCTCTTCCTCCGTTACCCCCTCCTCATATCCCAGCGCATTCCCCATGTCTGCATTCACACTTGCAAAGTCGGCGTACAACGCTTTCAATCGCGAGAAACCCCATGTAGGTCATTTCCCGATCCTCGGGGTCCATCCGAGCTCGGTTTGATCATGATCTAGTCCTCCATCTCTGCTTGGGTTGATATCTTGACCTCAAGCTCGTACGAAGAAGAAGCGTACGACGGGTATGTCTACTTCAATCTCTACAAGTTTTTGTGGTTCTAACAGTTCGACAGGATACCAGAACTTGTGGACTCGATCAATATTCAAGCAACTGGGCAAGCTCTCTCTTGCTGTGCCACAGCACATACGCTTACATGGATCTGCTCATACCTACAGACCTGCAGAGGCGTCCAGGGCTATCCGGAAGAAGTTGAAACATAGTCCTGATACCCACTCACAATACCGTGCACTCGTCGTTAGTACTCCTGCCGATACCGTCACAGTCCTTATCTTCACCATCGACCTGTCTTAGATTCTACGGGCAATCGTGGAGAATGGAGGACAGAAATTCCAGAGTCAGTGTACCACCACGAAACCCTCTACCCTGAAATGACTGCTGACAGTATACAGGTTCTTTCGCTGATGCTCAGCTGACCGATACACTCAAGACTATGGCGTCGAGCTCGACCAACTGATCCGAAAGTCAAGAGGAAACTCATGTCTGTTCTTGCGGCATGGAATTCCCAGTTCAAAGATGACCCCACTATGTCCCTGGTCGCAGGCCTNTACAAACAGTGCAAACCTCTGGAAGCCCCAGGGCGCGCGAGGACTATGGACGCCCCAATACGTGCGAGGACACAAGACGCTGTAGCTCTCGATGTAAGCGGTATCGATTACGATGCTGAACACAACGAGAGGAAACGCGAGAGGAAGGAAGAAGAGAAGCGAAAGGCTAGAGAAGCCAAGGAGGCCAAGGAGTCGGAGAAACTGAAGTTGATCAAGCAGCGTGAGGAGGCCAGGCGGCGGAAGTCTGCGCAAGGCAAGACAAATCGGAAGCCCTTCAACTTTGAGCAGGCACGTTATCATCTATGTGGTGCTCGATTTCTCGCTGATCTTGTGACTGTAGGAGAAGCCTCAGGTTTTGAACACTATCGCCAGTGCATCACAAGCCTCAAGCAATCTGGTCAATGCCATCACGGTTAGTACATGACGTCGACGTCCTCACTTATCACTCATGCCGTCAACAGCTTGTAAACACTGAGTACGACAGTATCCTCACAAATGCAAGAGTTCAAGAATGCCTCGAGGTTACCAAAGGTGTACGGAAACAGGTCGTTAGGTACATTCAGGTATGTCGATTGGTTCTACAAACGGTCGGAATACTAAAGACCTTAAAGCTCGTAGAGAACGAAGACATGATCGGGGCTCTCATTGAGTCAAACGAGCGGATTATCGCTGCTTTGGACATGTATGATACGGTCAGTCTTCATGTTGATATGTCCAAAACATCTTATCTGAACCGTATCAGTTGTCCAAACCGCGTGTGACAGAACAAGACGTCGAAGATGTCCAAGAAGGTCTCGCGAAGGCACATATCCACGACTCTGAACTCGGAAAGTTGCAACAGAAGCAACGTGCTGCCGTGCAGAGATCTATAAGCCGTGGCACGCTTCCGTATGCACACGACGACAGTCACCTGCATCCCGACTTGCAGGACCTCAGCTTCGGACCTCTGGGTGCAGAACAAAGGTACACGCGTGTTGTGTAGTCCATTTGGCGATGTCAATTGATCCCTTTTGTATAGGGATCTCCCTCCACCCATGCGTCCGACTACATCACGCTATTCTTCCGAGGATGATGTCCGGCATGGATCCCTGTCCGATTTCAGCGACTACCAGTCGTCCGATGAGGAAGCTCACAACCAGGCCTCTTCTTCTGGTATCCAATCGAGGAAGAAATATGTCACCGTCTCTGACGACGATGAAGTGGACGTACGCAAGGATCCTAAACGGGGATTGCTGGAAGAGGAGGACCCGTTTGCTGACCCGTTCGGCGATCCCTGAAAAGGTCACGGCGACTGATGGAAAGTGCGAGAAGTATTGTATCTTCTGTAACTTCTGGTAAGACTGGAATGTATGCGACATGTATATTCATATGTAACAGTGCTGGGGTTCAATTATCTTTTTTTCCAAGTTGCTCTACGGTGACGTGTGACTTCATAATGACTGTGTCACACACGGTATAGCAAGCGCCCATACTTCACAACTTGAAAGTTGCTCCCCGAATGTCGACGTTGTCCATTGGGCGTGTGTCAACTCGTGCAATTCGTACACCAAAACCCCGCGGTGAGTTGCTTATAAGTATGTAGCTTACATGTACTCATTGTCTGTGCTCCTCCAGGCTACCAGTCACGATGTCTATCATCCAAGCCACCGGAATTGACCACCTCAATCCCCAAACCTCGCCTCAATTACCGGGACATGGCCGCTAACGTCGTGTTCAAATCGCACAACGCATTCAACCGGAAAGCGTCACTTCCACATGGTTCCGTCCAGATGATCCCCCGCTTATACGACGAGCAGAAAGCCGTTCTCAAGACCTTGGACGAGAAGCGGCATACCCGTTCAGTGATCGGGGAGCGTATACGCCTGAACGCGAAGAACCCGCCGGAGAAGCTACTCGCGCTTGAGGAGGCGAAGGTGTTGAAGGAGGAAGTTGCAGAGCTTGAGCGGACACTGGGGGAGATAGAAGAGGACCTGTACAGGATTGCGCTCTCGGTGCCGAATGATACTCATCCGGACGTCCCCATAGGTCCCGAATCTGCTGCGACGACGCTCTCCTTGCATGGTCCTGAACGACTTCCTGCATCACCTCAGCGAGACCACGTTGTAGTTGCTACGGAGCTCGGTCTGGTGGACCTGGAAGCTGGTGCTGCAGTCACGGGGACTTCATGGTACTACCTCAAGAACGAAGGCGCACTACTGGAGATGGCCTTAACGAACTACGCCATGTCAATAGCCATGAAACACGGTTATACTCCCGTGACGACCCCAGACGTCGTCCGCACTGACATTGCCTACCGGTGTGGGTTCCAACCGCGCGACGACCACCTTGTGTCCCAAATGTACCACATCGCACAGTCAGGTTCGTTGCCTGAATTGGTGCTCGCTGGGACTGCAGAGATTCCACTTGCTGGGATGTTTGCGAACCAGATCTTTAGCGAGGAGAAGCTGCCGATCAAGGTCGTTGGTCTGGGCAAGGCTTTCCGGGCTGAGGCTGGTGCTCGTGGAACGGATACGCGGGGCCTCTACCGGGTGCATCAATTCACGAAGCTGGAGCTGTTTGTCGTGTCGTCGGAGACGGGGAGTGAGAGTGTCATGGAGGAGCTCAAGACTATTCAGACTGAGATATATTCTGGTCTAGGTTTGCCATTCCGGTAAGTCCATGTTATCATTTGCACGAGAGCGGGTGCTGACACAAGTACATAGGGTGC
The DNA here is from genome assembly GCA_004802725.1 of Antrodiella citrinella. Classification (NCBI taxonomy): domain Eukaryota; kingdom Fungi; phylum Basidiomycota; class Agaricomycetes; order Polyporales; family Steccherinaceae; genus Antrodiella; species Antrodiella citrinella. The sequence goes on from SGPM01000396.1 coordinate 12,640, forward strand.
TAGATATGCCGACAGAAGAACTGGGCGTGAGTGCTTATAGGAAATATGACATGGAGGCGTGGATGCCGGGGCGCGGTAGCTGGGGCGAGATCTCCTCTACGTCAAATTGCACAGACTTCCAAGCTCGGAGGCTGCATATTCGATACCGTCGAAAAGCATCCTCTGGATCGGCGGTAAGTGGAATCCCTTTCGCGCATACGCTGAATGGGACGGCTGCTGCGGTTCCAAGGCTTATTGTCGCGCTGATTGAGAACGGTGCGAGGTTCGATGGTGCTGGTAATCCTGTTGGGCTGGATTTGCCGAAGGTGTTGCAGCCTTTTTGGATTGGGGCAGGGAGCAGGGATCTAATACGATGGGTGTAGATGGCATATAAATGATACATTAATGTTACACCTCTCAGCCCACGTCTTGTTTGCTGGGCTATTGTAGAGTAAGATGCTTTCAAATTCATCGCCTGGGGACGCGACGCGTTTGGTCATCATGATGTTGACGCGTTGACGCGTTCTACGCGTCGTCAAATTAGACGCCATCCCTGCTTGTTCCACTTCATCCACCATCTTCTCGCGACTGTTTTGGAATTTGAGGGGTTTCGCGGAGACACGTTATGTCATCAAAAGGCAAAGAGCCTGCAAACGGGTCTGCTGCTGCATTGCCGTACGAGCTACCATGGTGAGGCTCCTGCCTTCTTGCGTGGCGTGAACCGTTTATTTACACAACGGCCCGTAGGGTGGAGAAGTACAGACCCCAAATCTTGGACGATGTTGTAGGGAATACGGATACGATTGAACGACTGAAAATTATTGCGAAGGATGGAAACTGCCCACATATCATCATTTCGGTATGTTGCTATTCGCTTGGTGTGCCGACGCGTCTTGACGAGGAGCGTAGGGTATGCCTGGAATCGGTAAAACGACGAGTATACACTGTTTGGCGCACCAGCTATTGGGAGACGCGTATAAAGAGGGAGTTTTGGAGCTGAACGCGTCGGACGAGAGGTGAATTGCTGCCTGTGACTTCCGTGCCCATGACTGACCTTACACCCCAAGAGGTATTGATGTTGTGCGCAACAAGATCAAGACTTTCGCTCAAAAGAAAGTCACACTTCCGCCCGGCAGACATAAAATCATCATTCTGGATGAAGCGGACAGGTGCGACTTACATGACATAGCACCATTATTGACTTGCTGATCTGCTCTACAGTATGACCCCGGGTGCTCAACAAGCCCTGCGGAGAACGATGGAGATATTCTCGAATACGACGCGCTTTGCGTTCGCGTGCAATATGTCGAACAAGATCATTGAGCCAATACAGAGTCGTTGTGCCATTCTACGTTATGCCAAGCTACGAGACGCGGAGGTCTTGAAGCGGTTGCTGGAGATTTGCGAGTTGGAGAAGGTATGTTCTCCGTTACTTGCGGATCATGATATGCGCATTTACTGAGCAAAATAATAGGTCGAACACAATGAAGACGGTCTGGCGGCCCTCATATTCACTTCAGAAGGAGATATGCGACAGGCTATAAACAACCTACAGTCTACCCACTCAGGGTTCGGCTTCGTCTCAGCAGACCACGTCTTCAAAGTCTGCGACCAGCCCCATCCTGTTGCGATCCAGGCTATGATTCGCGCGTGTATGAAGGGTGATATTGACGGAGCGATGGAGAAGTTGAACGAGTTGTGGAATCAAGGATACAGTGCTGTGGATATCGTGGTCACCATCTTCAGGGTTGCGAAGACATTTGACGAGTGCGTTCCTGTTTTGTGTACCTTGCGTTGTGCTAAGATGTCCCTCCAGGATGCCCGAATACACAAAGCTGGAGTATATCAAGGTAAATTTCTCGCTATTCCGAGAGTGTCTTGTACTGAGAGGGCACTTCAGGAGATTGGGTGGACCCATATGCGGATCCTGGAAGGTGTAGGCACAGTCATACAGCTCGGAGGTCTGATGGCTCGACTGTGTAAAATGTGCGTTCAAATTGTCTGTATGCAAGTGATCTTCAATTTTACTCACGAGAATTTGCAGGAACCTGAGACCTGAGCTGTTCAAGGTAGAGTGATATATCAAGGCACTGGTACACTGTGATTGTACATGTCGATATTCACATTCGATTTTTCTCTGACTTGTCCCTGGATGGAAGCTTGCGACCGTCGACGGTCCTGGCAGACGATGCAGTGGGATGTGGTACATAAGGTTAGGGTATGATGATGCGATTATGCCGCCGATCTCAGACGATCGACTTAGTCATCTACGATCGTGTCTCCGTCTTTCTTCTTCACTCTCTCACCATGCACACTCATCATCGATACATCCTTCGCACAGTGCATCTCCTAGGTCGCAGCGATATACCATGAGCGCAGCTCAAGATACTCCAGTTGCTCGCCGTTTACAACATGTGAACCACATCATCATCGTCTTGTCTGGCAAAGGCGGCGTCGGCAAATCGTCCGTCTCCACGCAGCTTGCACTTTCCCTCCGTGCGTCCTCGCCGACAACACGCGTTGGTATCTTAGATGTGGATTTGACTGGCCCATCGATACCTCGAATGCTCGGGCTGGACGGGCATCCGGTTCACCAGAGCAGCGATGGATGGGTTCCAGTGTATGCGGACGGAGTTGAGGCACGATTGTCTTGCATGAGCGTCGGGTTCCTTCTCAAGAAGCGGGGGGATTCTGTTGTGTGGAGAGGTCCGAAGAAGAATGCTATGATCAGACAGTTCTTGGGTGATGTGCGATGGGGAGAGCTTGATTATCTTGTGATTGATACACCGCCTGGTGAGTAACAGCCATCTCAGCTTCCTGAAACCACTTGTTAAGACCATCCTCTGAGTCTAGGCACTTCAGACGAACACTTGTCTCTACTGGAACATATGGCACCGGTACATTCAAAATTGTCCGCTGTCATTGTCACTACACCGCAGGCTGTTGCTCTCATGGACGCGATGAAGTGCCTCTCCTTCACGAAGGCGGTCTCTCTCCCTGTGCTCGGCCTAATAGAGAACATGAGCGGATACGTCTGCCCATGTTGTGGAGAGATCAGCAATGTGTTCTCAACTGGAGGTGGGGAAGAGATGGCCCGCCGCGAAGGTCTGCATTTCCTGGGTAGCTTGCCTGTGGATACAGACCTAGTCACCCTACTGGATGCCGCGGAGCCCAAAGGCCCGGAGAGCCGAGCTGAGGAAGGGTCGTTTGAGCTCATGCGGCGGTATGAAGCAACTTCCACCGCACCTCTGTTCAACAAGATAGTTAGCGAAGTACTCCGTTCTTTGGAGAGTATACGGCAGCCATAGGGGTCCTAATCAGGTTCGTCATCTCCGGCGGTCTCTTGTCACTTATGAATCAGTTAACTGACATCTCCATAGCGGCACGGTGCAAGCATTGGACGCCGCGACTGAAGTGAACAAGACTTCCGTACTCAATGATACATCTTCATGACGCCATCAAAGTGCATTTGGTGTTTTTCGATCTACATGCGGGGAAAGGAGGGTTGCCATAAGCGATACGAGACCCAAGGATCTTTCAGCAGATGATCTTTGGAAGGGACGTTGGTCCTGAGCGAGGGAAGCCGCGGTATGTATTACCGAGATTGGAACACGATGATCATCTGCACTAGCCTCCCTACATATTCTCTCAAGTTGAGATCAGGACGCTGGTGGTCTTAGACCTTCAGGCATTGATGTACCGACGTGCGTTCTCATCGACAGGACGGGTGTTCTCGTCACCTGGGGCATGATGAGGAGAGATAGCGTGCACGGGTCGGTGCATGACGAGTGCGTGTGTGTCCCGAATATGCGAAAGAAATCGCGGGAGGGCATGCGTTTGTGTTTCTGCAAGTGAGAGTAATTGGGAGGTGGGTATTCGGAGGTGATAAGGGGCACGTGTTGGTCCGGTTGTGGTCATCGATCGGGTGGTGAGGGAAGGTTGGGTCAGGATTCCAGGATACGATGGATTCGTCGCCCACGTTCAGCCACGTTCCCGGCAGAGAGACGTTAGGTTGACAAACGACGATGTCCCTGCCCGGTCATCCGAGTCTACAGTGCAGCGTGTCCAGCGATAAACTTTACCTCCGCTTGCCGACTCTCCTGCCTTGCTGGGCTTTGCGTCTTCCAATCTTCTATATCGGACTCTGCACTTCATTCCGTTTTTTCTTTCTCCTCCTCTCCTCCTTTCATATTTTCATGTCTAGTGCCACCTAATCCCCCTCAGCACCCCCTTCTCATCTCAGTTGACGCATCTCTCAACGACCCGAACGAGTATACACAACGAATCATACGAACCAACACACGGTGACCTCACCAATGCCCTCCAGCGGCTCAAGCATCGATGGGAGCTACAAGACAAACAACCACAGGGATCCTCTCGAACTGCCAACATGCGGTATGTGATTACAGAGTACTACGGAACAAAGACAATAATTAATCGTGTTTCCTTGTCTCATAAGACGCCGGCCCAACCACCCCTACAACTACAGCAGCAGTGCACCACTTTGATGCACTCGCATTAGAAATCCCCTCCATGCAGCAGCTTGCACGCAAACCCTTCCGACGAGATCCCAGTCGCATCAAGAAATGGGTTCTGGACCAGCAAATGATAGTTCAACACCAGGCGTCACCGGAACCGGACACTCCCCCAGCATCACCAGACAGCTGTGAACCCCCCGCACCCTCGTCAGGATGTCATCCATATCTTGCGTATCCCCACCTCAACACCCAGCGTACCATGTCCTCAAAAGCCAGTCGGATTGAGGAGTCGGCTTCCGAATGCTTTGTTGTTGTTGAGGAAAGCAATGACGTCCGTCCTGGACGCGACGCGTTTGATTCACACAGGGTGCGTCCAATACACGTGATGCTGTAGAACTGCCTTTTTGATTTCGAACGCGTGTAGACACTGCGGTCCATGCCCCCACCCACACCCAGAACCCCCCGTAAGAGCTTAGGGACAGGCAAATCTACGCCAGGCATTGAAGGCACTGCACCCGCGTTACGGAATTTCCACCTGAGCTTTGCGACACACTCACGCAAACCTTCAAATACCTCTGCCTCCTTCACGACCCGTTCTCCGAGCCCCTCTCGATCCTCTATTTTCCGCCGGCCTGCAACTATCGATACCCAGTCATCCTATACCCAAACAACGAGTCTTGCTCCTTCATTGTATAGTCCGAAGCCAACACGTGCGATCTCTCCAGAATTTGGAGGGTTGTCTCCTCCTGACAACGGCTCCTCAACATGGAGGCTAAGAAGGCCTACTGTCTTAGGTCACTTCCTCGCACCCTCGGATGGTCAGACAGACGATGCTAACCCTCCCCGACCCAGCACTTCCTCTACCTTCACCCATTCCTCTGCTACTTTCACACAGCCTTCGACTGATACCCTGAGTACGCCGCCCAAGATGAGCTGGGGTCGCTCACATCCCCCAGGTTCATTCTTCAGGTCTGCGCATTCCTTGTGGTCTCTTCCTACTAGCGCTAGCCACCTCAACGACCCTCCGCATTCGACAAAAGTCATTGCTCGCGACTACGACTCGGATAGATCTTCTACTTTCCACCCTGTCGGGGGACGTCCTGCGACCACATTGAGCCTATTGGGTAGCCCTCGTCGGAGAAAGAAGCGCAAATTGATCATCAGTGGTCTCACTCACGGAGACCATTCGCGCTTCGAAGCGGTCAGGAAATGGTGTGAGGTATGTGTGTAAGGCCTTATGTTACTTGCGTACAGGTACTCATCATATTTGTTCCAGTCTTTTGGCGAAGTAAATCAGATCACAAGAATGCAAAACGGTGATCTTCATATCGACTTCCGAAAGAATGAGGTTGCGGACACTGTAAGTATATGTCATGTTCTTGTTTTCTGTTTACGATATTGAAATATTCTCACAGGTGTGTCGTCTCAATGCCCGAGTTCATATTGCTGGTGTCGGCAGCGTTGGCCTGTCCTGGTTCACCGGAAAGAGACCATGATACTTTTCCGGTTCATGTCCAGTGAGTGAACAACGCCACCTTTATCTGATTCATTTGTCTCAATCGACATTATTTTCTACCACAGAACGTATTGCTTGTATTTAGCATTCGAACATTATTCCAACCGTTACTACCTTTTATGCGCCCCTCCTGCTCGTTCATGCCTTCCTTCACGACCACATTATGCCCTTACGACGTCACCCTCCTTCCTGATTACTTTGTACCACACCGCGACGCTCGCATACCCCACATTTCGTTGTCGTCCATCATATCCACTTGCATCCTTCGCCTTTTCTGTATATTATCATTCACTGTACGTGATTTGGAAACGGACTCGCCCTCCCTCTCATCGTGACACATAGACTCATCTTCGTTAGTGTGTAGACTACCTACTGGCTGGATCCCTTTATACTCACTCGGACGCTCGTCACGCCTTCACGCATATCAGATCCGCCATGTATTTCTGGACCTCACTCTTTACCTGTACATATCACTTGTTGATCATACACCTTCACTTCACTATATCTTCTTGTGTACTTTCGAATTCTCGACTGCACGCCGAAGCAAGGTGGCGGATTCAACGACGCGTAAACATGCGTACATAGTCTCACGTGCAGATCGCGTTTAGATCGTTTATCGGGCCGTTTACTGAGGACCCCGGAACATTCGACTGGCAGTGACGCACTGACAGTTGGCCTAAAGAGCAACCGCCACAGTTGTACGTTGTAAAATGGTCGTTTCAACATACGAAAAAAGATTGTTGAGAAAGGGGAAATCTGCTTGATGTCTTATGTGTGTCCGACAGACAAAAGAATTGACCAGAGAGAAGGGGGGCTCGAGTGACCTAAGAGCTCGGACCCCGGAATTAATTGGAACCCTAACCTCGAGTGTTGAGTGCCCCTGTGGCTTGTCCTTCTCTCTCTGACTGGGACCGTCAAGTTGCCCACCCCCGCACAGCGACCATCTGTCCGAGTGGCCACGACGCGACGAGCCATCTCCTCTACCATGACTCTCTCGTTCGACCTACACTCTTCCGATGGCCAGACCAAGAAAGCCCTCTCAAATCTGTCGCACGCTGTGGCCAAATGCAAGAAAATTGTGGTCGTCACTGGGGCTGGCATCTCGTGCTCCTCTGGCATTCCAGTGAGTCTTCACGTCCGCAGCGTCGGCAACGTGCAGTGTGCTCATGGCTACGGTTCCCCCTGTAGGATTTCCGGTCATCAGACGGGTTGTACAACCTCGTTAAACAACAACATCCGGACGTCGTGCTGAAAGGGCGTGACCTGTTTGACGCGTCGCTATTCAGAGACCCCACGTCCACCTCGGTATTCTACACATTTATCTCGCAACTCAAACACTCCATAGACCAAGCCGCACCCTCCCCGACGCATCACTTCATCAAGACTCTCGATAGCAAACACAAATTATTACGTTCGTATACGCAGAACATAGATGGCCTCGAGGAACGCGCGGGTCTCCTGGGGACGTCGTGCCAGGAGGTCAGGACTAACGGTAAGGGGAAGGCGAAGCTGAGGGTCAAGGACGTCCGCAACGTTCAGCTCCATGGCGATATTCACCGTGTCCGGTGTACGTTCTGCTCCGCCGAGTTCCCCTGTACGAAGGAGCACCTCGACCTGTTTGATAGCGGTGTCCCTCCCCCCTGTCCGGAGTGTTCTTCCCGATGTCAGTTCCTCTTCCTCCGTCATCTCTGCTCCTTCAAGCTAATGTTTCATGATTAGCGGAAGCCAGAGTTGCGCGGTCTGCACGACGGCTGACGATAGGGACACTTCGCCCCGCCATTGTGCTCTATGACGAACCCCATCCCCTTGGAGACGACATCGGTGTCATCCATTCTACCGACATTACCCGCAAGCCTGACATGTTGATCATCATGGGCACTTCCCTCAAAGTGCATGGTCTGAAAAAGCTCGTCAAGGATTTTGCGAAGGCGGTACACGAGGCGGCCCCCGTTGGCACATCGTCCATCACACCCTCTCCGTTCGTCTCTGTAGCGAAGGGAGGGGGCAAGCATTGGGCGGGGAAGGTCATTTTTGTGAACAAGACTGCGCCGGGGAGCGAGTGGGATGGTATCATCGATTATCATGTGGCGGGGGAGACGGACAGATGGGTGGAGAAGGTGGTGGAAGAGTGGAAACGGTTCAAGGTGTCGGATTGGGAGATACAGACGACGTTGGACCAGGTGGTGATACCAGAGAACCCTTCAGCTTTTAAAATTGTGAAGGAGGTGACGAATACCCTGGGGAACAAGGGCGCAGGTATGTTAGTGTTGAGTTGTTTCGCACGCATATGTGGTGCTCATATTTTTCATTTTTAGCAGCTGGTGGCAAGCCGAAACCTGCTGCGAAGCGGGCACGTAAGCAGCTGGTTGATGACCTGCCCGTGATGGTTACTCTGCCGGAACCTGTCTCACCGAGTAAACGGCGGAAGAGCGGGAACCACTACAGCGATGGGGAGAGCAGCCCTTCGAAGAAGCGTGCCATTCAAAGCAAGGAGAATATGAACCTGGACTTTGAGGGGAAAGGCATGTTGTTCGGGGTCGACCCTTCGCACACCAAGCCCGAGGACGAGTTTGACCTCGGTGCGGTGCCTGTGAAGGAGGCTGACATCGACGTTGTTGGGCTGGAGGAGAAGAAACGTGCGGTCCCGCGACCAAAGGCTCTACCAAGGGTGCGATTAGTGATGGGGCCGGATACGAGGAAGTCTGGGAGGAGAGCACCACGATGAGCCCAAGCCTGCATGGCAGGCTCTAGTGCGCGCGCAGAGTGAGAGGGCCTCATGACTTGGCACGAACACAAGAATGAGCATCACCCATCCCATTCGGACTTCCGGATTGTAGCATATCATTATTGTGTATTGTATACTATTCTCGCAGCGGTCCTGGCAGACTCGTAAGGACGGTCGTCGATCAAGGCGAAAGTTGAATGGGAACAGCGATACAATTGCGGGCAGAGCAAGGATGAGAGGTTATGAGACTGATGATAAAAACAACAAGCGTAGGTGAAAGCGACAAGAAAATGAAATGAACGAATGAATGAATGCCCCCAATCAGTCTGTGATGAGTTCCGAAACACTCCAGTCTTCGAAGCTGCCGTCTGGGAGGTATCGTCGGATGATGAGTGGGATTTTGCGTTGGGAGAGCTCCTTGATGGCGATTTGGAGCGCATCGGTCTCGCCGTCGAGCGGGACGAGGACTGGCGCATTCATACTTTTTCGTAGAGCAAACGTCAAGACCAAGCAAGTCAACGGGTGCGAGGAGGAGGGGGATTAAAGTCAAAATCACACACCTAATTTGCAGGGCTCTCGTGCCCAACACCCTCGCCCGCTCGTATTTTGTCAAGTACGGGGTGGTGACCCGGTCTTTGTTCGGCTGTCGTTCGCCACGGATGCCAGAGACGGCAGCAGCGGGTTCTTCTTGTGGTTGCGACTGGCCGCCGTCGCCGTTGACCATTTGGTGGTCATGGCCGTGCTCGGTGCCGTTTACGCCGTCGAAGCCGTTGGGCTGTGCGTCGCCTTCGCCTTCGAGCGGGGGCCCGTCTTGGGTGTCTGCGGCTAGCAGGTCATAGTTATCGTCCTGAGGGTGGGTGGTGTCAACGGGGGAGGTGGACGGGGAGAACAGAAGTACGGACAAACGCGTCTTCACCGAAACTAGAAGGGGTTTAGTTACGAGTTATAGAGGAGTAAGAAGGGGACGCACCCTGGGCCGTCGTAGTCGTAATTGTCGCCACCTCCGCCACCGCCGTATTCGTCGTCAGACATGCTCTCGGTGAAATGCAAAGGTGAGAAGGATGACGAGAACCCTGGGCGCCAATCCTCAGTGCAAAAACGCCACAATGAGCTCGGAGTTTGAATTCGTCGTAAACTATGTTCTGTTCGGTCGGCGACATACACTCTTTCATTTGCACCCCGATAGGAAGGGATGCACCGTGGGCCGGCCGTCGTTGTAAGAAGCACATGCTCTCGCAGCGAACCCGCCGATCGCGCCTCTCCCTCGGGACGTTCTTGTCAGTGCATCTTCTTCGCTGACTCGCAGGAAACACTGATTGGCTTCACGTGCAATTTATCTCAGATGCACG